>OY747717.1:38556999-38799499 GCA_963556495.2 Valencia hispanica
GGATTCTGGGCTTCAGGGCAGAGTGGCAAAGAAAAAGCCATATCTGAGACTGGCCAATAAAAGAAAAAGATTAAGATGGGCAAAAGAACACAGACATTGGACAGAGGAAGACTGGAAAAAAGTGTTGTGGACGGATGAATCCAAGTTTGAGGTGTTTGGATCACAAAGAAGAACGTTTGTGAGACGCAGAACAACTGAAAAGATGCTGGAAGAATGCCTGACGCCATCTGTTAAGCATGGTGGAGGTAATGTGATGGTCTGGGGTTGCTTTGGTGCTGGTAAGGTGGGAGATTTGTACAGGGTAAAAGGGATTCTGAATAAGGAAGGCTATCACTCCATTTTGCAACGCCATGCCATACCCAGTGGACAGCGCTTGATTGGAGCCAATTTTATCCTACAACAGGACAATGACCCAAAACACACCTCCAAATTGTGCAAGAACTATTTAGAGAAGAAGCAGGCAGCTGGTATTCTATCGGTAATGGAGTGGCCAGCACAGTCACCAGATTTGAACCCCATTGAGCTGTTGTGGGAGCAGCTTGACCGTATGGTACGCAAGAAGTGCCCATCCAACCAATCCAAATTGTGGGAGCTGCTTCTAGAAGCGTGGGGTGCAATTTCTCCAGATTACCTCAACAAATTAACAGCTAGAATCCCAAAGGTCTGCAATGCTGTAATTGCTGCAAATGGAGGATTCTTTGACGAAAGCAAAGTTTGATGTAAAAAAAATCTTATTTCAAATACAAATCATTATTTCTAACCTTGTCAATGTCTTGACTCTATTTTCTATTCATTTCACAACGTATGGTGGTGAATAAGTGTGACTTTTCATGGAAAACACAAAATTGTTTGGGTGACCCCAAACTTTTGAACGGTAGTGTATATATATACATATATATACACACACACATATATATATATATATATATATATATATATATATATATATATATATATATATATATATATATATATATATATATATATATATATATATATATATATATATATATTAGTGCTGTCATGGGATTAAAAAAACTTTGAGATTAGTTAATTATTATCTGTAATTAATTAATTAATTAATTAATTAATCTAATTTATCTTTTTTTTTATCTCACCTAATAATTGCTGAGAAAAGCCCTCATCTTGAGGTATTTTCTTTTAAATTCATTACATTATTGTGGTGGAACAAAAGTTAGATACATGTAATTTAAAAAACTGGCTTTATGAAGTCATTTATTGTATTTAACAGACTTGAACAGATGCAGTCCCAGCCATCTACATTCTGCTGTTTTTGTGACTAAGTAGCGCTTGCAACCTTCTGCTTCGAGCATGCGCGATTCATTAGCGCTCTGGACGCAGTGGGGTAAATATCTTTTCTGAGTCCAGCTGTGTTACGAGCTAAAACAACACGTAAAATGTGCATTATTTTTGATACCGACAGCTTGCCATACTGGTGTACCTGAGGAGCCGGGTGGAGGCGAGCTGCAGTGTGCAGTGCAGACTGGTTGCCCCCCTGCTCGGTGAGAAGAGTAACAATGCTACATGCTTCACCCAAAAGTTTCCAATAAAAAGTTGCTAGATTTGCCGCTAGTTGTTTTTTGTATTTTTGGGAAAGAATCGCTACAACTCACCGCTCCTCCTCACCTCGCCCTCCTCACCACAATGGAAGCCAGTGAGTCATCTTCTGATGAGTTTACAGCCAACCGATGGCAAGGTCACACACTCCAGTTTGGCTTCCAAGTCTTGAAAGATATCTGCTGCCTCTTGTAGAGCACCTGTGGTAGAAAAGAGTAGAAAAGGCAGAATTAATTATATATATATATATATCCTTTAAAAAAAACTAAAAAAAAATGTTGAAAAAGGTGTATACAGACAACTTTTATACAATTAAAACAATAATACAATGCAAGATTATATGTAAATAAATAAATCATTACAGCCCTAATAAATGAATTTTGTTTTTCCATCGCATCTACAAACCTGCATTCTGATGTAGTGAGAGTTGACTTCGATCTTAGCCATATCTACAGGTATGTTTAATATTTCTGCCATAAGTTTTTATTCTGATGTTATTGCTGTTGTTATTCATTAAGTAGTTTTTTTCCCCTTTATTTTATTAAGTCCCAATTATTGAGTTTGATTTTCTCAAAGCTGTTGCAGGTGGTTGTCTTTTTAACAATTATTATTTTGACTTTTTGTCTCCTCTTCTGTACTGATTCTCTTGGTCATGTCCAGCAATATGTAAATTCATTTATTTGCAAATAAAGAATATTATTTAATAATTAAAAGGATTCTTCTCTTCGCATAACTAACTTGATCAACACAATGCTGTCTGCTGCATTGTGTTGATGCACACCATTCTGATGACATGATGATGGACAGGACAAGTAAAAAAAAAAAGATAACAGCCAATGAAGATACAGCAATATGAAGCAGGTAAAGTTCAGCACCATTTACTCATTATGAACGCACACACGACCATATATCTTAGACCAGGTGAATTTGGATATCTTACGTGCAGGGGGTGGCGTTCCATAATCATGGTCCACCCTCGTCACCTTCTTTGCCCTCTCGAGCTCCTGGATCTCCAATTCTTTGTGGGACAGCTGCACAAACTGCCGTTTGTGACACAGAGAATACACCGACTCCCTATTAGTACCTGGTTTGAAGTTATTCCAGGAGAATAAACTTGGTACTGCATCCAACTTCAGATGGCTAAGTTAGCTCCGCCACGTAATCTTCAGGCAGGAAGTGTCTGCTGCAGACATAAGTACTGCCCTTTTTAATATCAAAATCTGGCCCCTTGTCTCGCCTGATCGCTCTGACTCACTTTTCTCTGACATCGACCAGTGTTGGAAAGGAGTGGAAATGAAGGTAAGGCTGCTTCAAAGCATAAGAAAAACAAGCTGGTACGCTGCAATTACTTTTTTTTCTTGCTTGCGCCATTGCTGCCGGAAACAGAGTTTTCCGGCAGAAGAAACAGGAAATGTGCAAATGGTCTACCGCTGGACTCGGTACGATTGGGGACAAATTTTGCGACATTGTTGCAACTTTGAGCTGGTGCAGTTCATGTTCACATTGCACTTTTGACAAATGAACTAAACCTTTTACATGTTGTATATCCCCCTTGCTTGTGGTGGCGCTGTAGCAAGAATTGCCGAAAAAAAGTTCAAGAAAAAGACAAACAGGAAATGGATGTCATTCATGATGTCAGTCATTCCATATTGGTCCAGCAGCAGTAACTACAATTTGCAGTTAAAAAATATATAATTCTCTCTTTAAACTTAAATTTAAAAAAAAAATTTTTTTTATATTTATTAATCTAAAAAATAAACGTTTAGTCTGATTTGATGTTTGACAGTAAAAAAAAGTTTTTTTATCTGAAGTGTATGTAAATATCGGGTTTCAACTGTATATTTGATGTTTGGGTTGATTGCTAGTACAACAGGGAGAGAGAGGAACAGAGAGGGAGAGGAGAATGAGGACAGAACAGAAATGGAACAAGATCCAGGTGAGAAAGACATGTTAGTCAAAGACAGTCCTCCCACTGAGCCTGTATGGAGGCCAACAGAGAGCATTCAATAAGAGTTGGTTTGAACAATTTAATTGGTTGGAGTATTCTGTAGAGAGGAACTTGGCTTTCTGTTTTTCATTTTTGGGAAGCCAGTCATAATTATGGGAACTTCCTTGAGTGCATGAAGCTCCTGAAGAAATTTGATCCATTTTTGAAATATCACACACCTATCTCACATCTGTTCTATTTTTCACAAAATGAGATAACCAGTATTTCTCATGAAATAACAGGAAACATAGTTAAAGAGATGAAGGACGCTAAGACCTGCACTGCTACCTGCAGGAAGAAAGGCTAGACATGGGCAAAGCTGTGGAGTACCATATATTTGTAGTTGATACACTCACAAATCTGCGCACAGAGGCTGCTGCTGAGGAAATATTCGAGAAGGCCATGGACATCAACATCCAGATTCCTCACGGAGCATGGCACAAACAGAAAAGACTCAGTGTTTGTGCTTGAATCCAGCAGTGGCGCACCACCAAATCTCACAAGCTCAGCAGAGTTTAGATGCGAGATATTCTTCCTTTGTCTGGACCGAATGTTGAAGGAGCTAGCAGACGGATTTTCAGGGGCAGGACAGAAAATAATGGAGGGCATTCAGGCATGCAATCCATCTTCCCCAACATTCCTTTCTGAGGACGCCTTAAAACCCATTGCAGCACACTATCATGTGACCATAAAGCCTGAAGAACTTGTTGTGGCAAAAAACTTCATAAAAAGAAAAATGGAAAAAGAGGACATTCACAACAGTACAACTGCCTTCCACTTGCTTGATGAGGACATCCCAACTCTCAAGGTTATCTTTAGAATTGCGCTAACCATTCCTGTCAGTAGCTGCATCTGTGAGTGCTCTTTTAGCGTCTTGTGTCGTCTCCACATGTGGCTAAGGAGAACCATGTGACAAGAAAGGCTGAATGATTTGGCCATATTATCTATTGAAAATGAATACTTGAATAATATTGACCCTGAAAATGTCATTGATGGGGTCGCAAAACTCAAGCCTCAAAGATACAGTCTCATGTTGCCACAATAAAGAGGTTTTGATGTTCAGTGCTACTATCATCTTGTTTTGATTCTGGTTCTGTCTTGGTTCAGTCCTGAAGTAGTCCTGATTTTGAACTGTTACAGTCCTTTTTTATCCTGGATCAGTTTTGGGTTTGGTTGAACTGTGGTTTTGTCCTGGTGTTGTGATACAGCCCTGGGGTCTCATTTAAAAAGCTTGCTTACGCACAATACGGGGTCTGAAAACTACGTAAACAACTTTCTACGCAAAGTTTGGGATTTAAAGAAAAAAACGTGACGGAAAAATGTGCGCAACTTTAAGCACACTAAGGATCTTGCTTACGAACTTTGTGGACACAGAGGACACTGACAGCGCAGCAGGAGATATGGCAAAAATGAAAATGAAAGCCACAATTTCAAACTTGTAGAGCTTTGCGCACACAGACACACAACCAGCAGTCACCCCCCCCCCCCCCCCCCCCCCCCATCTCTGAACTAAGAAAAAAAATGAGAATCTGAATGAAACTATGTTGCACATAATTATGTCACAGTATGTTCATATGTATTTATCTATTCAGATTATATAAAAATTACACTTATTGGTGAATTAATTATGTGAAGTACTAATACTGCAGCGTCCCCTGCATAATGATGCACAATGGACGCTGGCGCTCATTAAAGATCACGTCACTGGAAACATCTGGATGGGGGACCCGATGTAGATTCCTTAAAGCAGTCTTATTAGATCTATGTGCTGAACTGGACCCGGTGTTGGATCTACTGACCCCCTGGAACCGTGCATCCCGTCCCCCGCTCTTGTTATTTATGTCAGGAACGCTGCTGCAACAACGCTGCGTCACTTGCAGCTCTTCCGTTTGTTTGTGACCTCAAATCAATATTTTGCAAGGATGATACTTTTTAAAAGTAGACTTAAAACGCACCTTTTCTGTCAGGCTTTAAATATCTAGTTTGATTTGGTTTAATAAATTCCAGTCTTACTGTTTCTACAAGAAGTAGTCATATAGGGCGAAAGTATAATAATACATGAGTCATTCCACGAGAATGGTTCAAATTGGACTTTGACATTTTCATATTTTTTACTTAAATGTATCATTTATATGTATACCCCACTGCATTAAGGATATTTTTAACAATCAGAAAAACATATTTTCCCATCTCAGACACCAGCTCTCTATCATTACCGTTCATTATTTCAAGATCTGGGCAATATTATTCTTCAACCCCATTCTGTACAAAATGGAAATCAATATTTTCATATCAATTAGATGTCCCCCACACTAATTCACTAATTGTAAATACAAAAATTATATAAAATCTCACTTTTTTGCTATACTAAAGCCTGAAATGTCTTTTTTCGTGAAAGGGCTCGTGTCATTTTTCATCAAAAGTGTAGTTTAACTGAATAATTTTCACCAAATCAATAAGCTTGTGATAGCTCTCAACATTTTAGACAGATGTCAACAATCATTAAATAAATAAAAAATTTTATGCATTTAAAAAAAAATAATGTATGAAAATGTAGGCGTGACGGGGTTGAGACTAGGGTAATGGGGTTGACGATGGTAACGGGGTTGAACGGACAAATACAGCTGAACATATAAATAGTTGTTTATTTAACTCTCAAATTCACTGTATAGGATTTTCTATGAACACTGTATTTCATTGTGTAACCACAAGAATCACGGGGGTAGAATTGTATTACAAGCTTTTTGTTTGATCAGCTCTACATTACATGAAATTATGATTGCAAATGCAAAAAAAAATTACCCTCAGGAGTGCTGCCTTGGAGCACTTTAATGTCCCCACCAATGTCAAAATCAAACATACTCTCTTGACAAGGACAACAGATATAAATTGCAGTTTAACTGAGTTTTATTAACCCAAATTTTAAAAAATGGCAACTACAACAATATATAATCTATCAAAACATTGTAAATGGAATAGCTCAAATGTCAACATAATGTGGAGTGTGTGTGTGTGTGTGTGTGTGTGTGTGTGTGTGTGTGTGTGTGTGTGTGTGTGTGTGTGTGTGTGTGTGTGTGTGTGTGTGTGTGTGTGTGTGTGTGCGTGCGTGCGTGCGTCTGTGTGAGTATGCATGTCCTGTGTTTTCAGGCATAAGAACCAAGCCTTGTCTGGTCAAATACTTTTAAAGAACTCATGAGTGGTGTGCTAAAAGACACCTTATGCCTGTTACTGTACATACAATGAAACTTGTGAACTGATGAACTGATAATAATCAGTTAATGATTTCTGTGTGTCTGTGTGTGTGAGTGTCTGTCTGTGTCTGTATCTGTGTGTGTATGCATGAGCCTCTTGCTTCATGGACTTCAGCCTGTAAGTCGGTTCCACACCTCTTTCAAGACCTCCACATGGCGCTTTGTGACAGGCTGCGGGGGTGGAATGACTTCAAGGACATCATCAAACAGGTACCAGAGGATATCATCCTGATGCGGCCAGAAGAATCGGTTTGACCCGACACGATGCATAGATTTGACCTGGACGTGTGTTTCCTGTATGTTCAGAATGATGCCTAGATACAAATCATCATCATATCTGAGACTTTCGCTCTGGACTTTCCCATTGGATTTCATTTTTTGGATTCTCTCCACTGGCTGGGTGTGGCACAGCAGTTTTTTCCTTCTGGCCAAAACTGAAACACTGGGTGTTGAAGCACTTGCAGTTAAACTGGTTCCATGTTGTGTACATGCAGCTTACATCACGAGATAGCAGTTCTCCTGGACCCAGAGTAATGACCTGGTGAATTCTCATGGTGCCAGGAACTGCTGATATCAGCTTTGGCATTCTCTTCATTGCTTCCTCAACATGTTGACTTTTCACAAAGAACAGTTTCACTGTTGTGTTTGTCTCAGTCAAGGCCGTTACCCCAGTTGCCTTTTCTCCCTCTTTCTTTTTATCCATCTCCTTCTCTTCTGTTACCCACTGGGTAAAAGATACATTTGAAATGCTGTTATAAGCACTTGAGATAGGGACACTCTTGTCCTTGCAGTGGACGCACTCTCCATACATACAGCTTTTGTTGGATGAGTTGCAGCACACCATCTCTACCAACTGCTCCAGATTGGCAGTTTCAATAATTTTCAGCTGACTGAGCTTCACTGCCACAAAACTCAGATTTTCATGCAATTTACACATGCATGTGTCTCGTTCAGAGATTGTTGGATTGTGTTGTATTCTACTTTTTTGGGGCTATTTTTTATTATGCAGTACATATGTTTTAACTATATCTTTAGTAAGCGTTTAGAGGTAAATAGGCCTGTTTATATTATTCAGGGTAGTAAAACATGACTGTCTACCAGTATTTTATGGGGGTAAGGTTTTAAGTAAATAAACTCTTGGGCAAAGATATGAACTAAAAGCAGGGAGGATGGGTTATAACTCTAGTTCATGGTACGGCTATAAAATCAGGTCAGGAGACCTAGAGAAAATGTATGACTTGTTAAGATGTAGGAGGAGGAGAGAGGAGTCATGTGATATTTTCTTTGTTCTTCTTTAATAACAATGGTACACCCTTGTAGAGAAGCGAGTCAGATCTTTTCTGGCTCCCATCTGCAGGTGCGTCCAGTGTGAAACAGATATCTGTTGTTGTGTGTGTGTTATTTTACTCTCTGTCTCTCAGTTCTGGGTCTTATTTTGAAACAGTTCCCGCCGGGGTTTTGGAGTTCGGCGCCCCCACCTCTCTGAGTAAAAAGTGAGTTGCCGACAATATAGGTTACGAAGCCGACAAAATGGTGGAGGATGCGGGCATTAATTTGGTTTTGAGTTTTCTCAGGGCTGAGAGAGATTGAGTGTGAGTAATGAGTGTGGCATAACTGATTGATACATGTGTTTGTGGCATTATAGTAATTTTGTGTTTTTTCTTTGAGTTCAACAGAGAATCGGAGAGCGACTGGATTGATCCTTGCTAATCAACACCCGGGTGGTTTTGTATCAATCTGGAAAAGCGCTAACACCAAATTAATAGGTATTGATCGATTTAAACGTTCTCCATTTAATGTTGACGTGTTGTTCTTTCGGTTGAGGGCCGACCAAAGTGCGGACCAGGGCTTGAGAGGTGGCCGCTCGCCTCCGGTAGGACGCTGTCGGAATTCTCCAAGGCTGGCAAACGGAAAAAGTAGACAGCAGCAGAGCCTGTGTGCTCTCTGTTGTCGAGACGGATTCCCTTGGAGAGGCCGGAGTATCTTCCAAACGCACGATTGAGCCACGTGAATTGGATTGTGTTTAATGGTCCGGCTTTAGGTGGCTCCGGTTGAGGTATTGTAAAATTGCTGTACTTTTATTTTTTGTGTGAGTGTGTGTGATTGGAGGAAGTGGAGGTTACGGAAGGGAGCTACCATGTAGCTCTTTGCACACCGGCCTCATATAAACTTCTCATTTAGGGGAACTAACCGACTGAATCTAAAACCATAATTCCTCTGCGAATCTTAAACGCCTAGACAATGCCCGCGCTTTTTGTATAGACAATAAGCGTAGAAGCTTGACATTGTAGAGGAATAAGGGAATATCATTTTCAGTCGGCTAAAGTACCACCATAGCTAGCTTACGGCTAACACACAGTGTGGATGAGTCTCTCCTGGAATAAAGGCGTTCAACCTTGTGCAACTACGTAAACACGTCTAAAGCATTGTCTAACACATATATAGGACTGTTATTATGGATAACTGGTAGTAAACTCTTTAGAATATATATAAAATAACTTTTTTATTGTAACGGAGCGGTCACGTTTGGCTTCCGGTTGAGCTAGGTTGCTCATGGTTACAGCTAATCTCTGGTAGCTTAGCTTCCGAACTGTATTTATTTGGCTCGGTTAAACAGTCATTCAAGTATTGGTGGCGAAGTGTGGTTTTGTTGGAGGCATTTTGTTCTTGTCTTTGGTTGGTTTACTTATGAGTACGGTTTGTTAAGTTTAGCATCGTAGTGAAGAATTAGCCATCTGTGCGCCGGCTTATTCATTCCGCGGTGTGACCCGGAAGTTCTGTTGGGCCTGACTTGATCAGTCAGTCCGGTGGAGTTTTTTTGAGCAAACTGTTGACGATTTTGTGTTGCAAAGCGAGTTTTAAATGCATTTCTTTCGGTATATGTTTTAATGATAAATAAAAATTGCTTTATATTGGGAGAATTCTATTTCTTCGTGTGATTCGTCGAAGTGTGCGTCCCGGGTTTTGGCGCCGGCCGGACTCCATTAGGAATTCTTTGATTTTTAGACGAAACAGCAATAATCTCCGTATATAAATAAATTAATGATAAGATAAACAGTGCTTTATAAACCTTTTTAGCTTTCCTTCGTTTCGGCTTTGCCTAAAACATTATTAAGGTTAATGTTGCATGACTAAATAATACATAAACCCCTTCACTATAAAAAGAAATAAATGAAAATTAAATAAATAAAAACTGTGCCTGCCTTTACTGTTAACTGCATTAATATTGGGATACATTTGGGCCTACGAATTGATAGTTTATCAATAAAAATAAATAATTTACAGAGTTAATACAAAATACCTACTTTGTTAAATTTTAATCCATTTTGGATTTTGTTACGAATTTTCAATGGCAGCCGAATATAAATTACTCCCTGCTCCACAGGGACAGGAGTGCCGCACTTTAGATGCCCAATTGTTAGTATACACTTCTGAACTATATTCTATTTTAGTTGATAAGCCCGGTAAAAAAGATAAAAACCAGTTCCAGGGCATTATGACGGCCATGTGGGCTCATCATGGTGCCCGAGGGGATGATAAGCGGAGTCTCTCACAGATGTGTTTTGAGGAAGGAAAACGTTTTGCAGATAAGGCTAAAACAGCAGAGAGCATCACTGGTGCTAAAATGAGACACTTAAAAGCTGAGAAAATGTGGAAAACATGGGGTTTAACAGGACAGGGTATTGATCATTTGTGTGTTACTGCAGAAAGTAGTTTTTTGGCAGACCATACTCCTCCCCCGTACCAGCCCATGTACCCCATGTTGACAACCTCTGGTCAAACACATATTTCATGGGGGTTGGAGACAGACAATGGCCAGATTGTACTTCAAAACACGCAGGGTGACGCACAGAGTTCACCATCTCCTTGTGCGCCATCCCCGGTGGGCACCTCTCTTACTCCCCCCCTTCCTTCAAGCAGTGCAGTGTTGCACTGGAGTGGCCTCCCACAGAGGTCTGTAGCCCATAAACCATTGACTAATAAACCACAGGGTGATCTAAAGTTAAAGATGAGGGACAAGATTATAAATTGCGTTTTGAAGTCACCGGTAAAGGGATTATTGAACACACTGAGGGGGAAAAGCGACAGCTACTAAAATTAGTTAGCAACAAAGTAGAACAGGACACTGATAAATTGTTCTTGGCGTATAATGCTAAATTGATGGACGAGATGGAGCAGCACGAACACAGATTAACTAAAGTTCAGCGACAGATGGATGAGGTGCTGCAGGATCAGGAAAGATTAGCATCTGTGGTAAGGGGGCAAGCTGCAGACCTTCCAGGGAGTGCCAACCCCAGTCAACGTGATGAATGTGCAGCAGTTGTACAGGTTGACAATGTGCAGACGTTGGGGGACGAGGGGAGTGAGGGGCCATTTAAGAATACCAGATCTAAGTTACCACTGGGGGCATGTGGGGGCCCTGATTTAATGCTTCCTTTAGTGGGAGCATCGGATGGTTCAGTAATTTACAAACCATGGAAGATGGCTGACGTATCTGCCATCATTCTGCAACTCCCTGCTTTGACTGGTGGAGGAAACTGCTGGATAAATAAATTAAATCAGCTGACTTCAGGGCAAACCCTAGCGGTGGGAGATTGGAAAGCCATTATGGGTAGGATGTTGACATTGACAGATTATAATGAGATGATGCTCCAGTGCCAGCTAGCACGTGTACTTGATGAAGCCCCCTTCACGCATCATGCACATGATCTTGCCGAGTGGGTCAGAAGAAAATATCCTACTCCGCCCGCGTCTAAAATTTTGAAATTTCCCTGGTCAACTGATGTTACTCCCGCAGAACATATGGCAAAATGTAAAGATAAATGGATTGCTGTTACTGGGGAACACCCCCGAGATCCGGGGAATAATCGGATTTGGTTTAGAGAAGCAGTTTTAGCAGGCATGCCAGAGTCTGTTGCTACCTTAATGAAACGGAATCCTGATTCACACATTTATGATCAGCCTACATGGGAAAGACACGTAACATATTATTTACAAGATGTGCAAGATTCTGCGTTAAAGGACGCTGAGGAGAATAAGAAAATGGAGACTGCTTTGTTAAAGCTACAGTTAAAAGAGGCTCAGAATAAATTGACTGACTTGTATCAGTCTAAAAAAGTGAAGCAGATGGTGGCTGAAGCAGCACCTACTGTTGGATCAGCGACAGTGCTGCCTTCTTTTCCTGTGATGTATGCTGGAGCTGCGCCGAATCCGCTATTTACTGCTCCTTCTCGGACATGGCAGCCCCGTGGCAGGTCATGTGGCAGGGCCAGGTTTGGGGATTTTAGAGGCATGGGGAGAGGGCAGCCAGGTGCTAACGGTTGTCGCAGGTGTGGCTCCAATGAACACTGGGTGAGGGAGTGCCCACACCCACAAGGGGGCGCTATACCTCCCGGTCAGCCACCTCTACATATGGCTCTGAATCAGCATATGGCTCCTCCCTCCTACCCAGGAGGACAGAGTGGGCCTCAGTATTGACAATGCCCACAGAGTACCTTAGTGAGCAGGATTAAGGGGGATCCAATGCTCACAATAGACGTACATGGACAATCATTGCCATTCCTTGTGGACACTGGAGCTACTTTCAGCACGTTGGACAGAGTTTTACCAGACGTCAATTTTTCTGGGAACACAGTGTCTGTAATGGGAATCTCTGGGGCTCCAATGATTCTCCCTTTCACTCAACCATTGCCTGTTTCAGTGGGAGGTCAAAGACTATCACATCCTTTTGTCATTGCTCAAACCACGCCTGTCAACTTGTTAGGCAGTGATCTGCTTATCAAACTTGGTGCTACGATCCTATGTACCCCTGATGGACTTATGGTGACTTTTCCGAATGGACATACGCATTGCTGTGAAACCATGAGTGGTCAATTTTTGCTGAAGGATGACACTTCACAAGTGGCTGATATTTTCTGGGCCAGATTGACTACGATGTCTGCACATGAATCTTCTGCGGCTGAATTTCTGAGATGCTGGAAGCCTTGGCTGCTTGAACTCCAGCCTTTTGTTCCACCGCCTGATCCATTCCATGTGACCTTCCTCTATGAGAGGGGCGATCCTACTTTATATCAGGAACAATTTGAAACAGAACTTGAAGGCCAAAGTTGGTCTGTGGCTTCGGGTCCATGCTTTGTGGGGAAGGAGGGTGTTGCACTGTATGCTGATCTGACTTCAGAGCAGCATAAATGGTATATGATGGAAGCTGAAGCGCTTCCACACATATCGCTTTTGTTGCATCCGAAACATCAAGCTAAAGATTTGGGGGGAATGGTTAAAAGGGGAGTTGAATTAAAGGATTGGGTTCCTACCCAGATACCTTCAGTCTCTTTTTCTCCTTCTACTCAGATGTACAAAATAGACACGCAGCTCTCAGATACTACCATTCTGGAACATTTGCAGCTTTCTAGAAATCATGGCAGAGAAAAAACAGATCATCCTGATGCAGTGGAGGCCTTAAAGGTCGTGCCTGACTCTTTGTGGTCAGATGGTCCCACTGATGTCGGTCTAGTGCAAACCACACCCATCACATTTGAGATGAAACATTCTGATCCAATCTGGCGTCCGCAGTATCCACATAAACCTCAGGCTGAGGAAGGTATTGCAGACACTATTGCAGGCTTACTTGAAGTTGGAGTTTTAGAACCATCAAACTCTTCATATAACACCCCTATTCTTCCTGTGGAAAAACAAGGTACTGGTAAATACAGAATGGCACATGATTTGCGTGCTGTCAATGAGGCCCTTAGAACCCCTCCCATTTCTACACCGAATCCGTATACAGCTCTGGCATCCCTGACTCCTGATTTAAAATGGTTTACCTGCATAGATTTGGCTAATGCATTTTTCTGTTTACCGCTCCATCCTTCTGTCAGGGATATTTTTTCATTTACATTCAGGGGCAGGAAGCTACGTTATAGTAGGCTTCCGCAGGGCTTTGCTTTATCTCCAGGTATTTTTAATCAGGTGTTGAAGCAGCCATTAAGCACTGTACAGCTCCCTCCAGGCTGTGTACTGACCCAATATGTGGACGATTTACTTTTAGCATCCCCTACTGTTGAAACATGCATAGAAGCTACTCTAGTTGTGTTGCAACATTTGGGAAAAGAGGGATTCAAAGTCTCCCGCGATAAGCTTCAGTTGGTCAGGCAGGAAGTCCAGTTCCTGGGGCGAAGGGTGACCGCTCAAGGCGCTGGACTGACTGACACCCACAAGAATGCTATTTTGGCTCATTCTAAGCCTCTCACTGTTAAATCAATGCTGTCATTTCTGGGACTGACAAATTTTTCCAGACATTATGTGCCTAATTACACAAACCTTACCACACCACTCAGGGCTCTTGTAAATGCTCATGGTATGAAAAATCTGCATGCTAAATTAGAATGGGACATACCAGCTGAGGAGGCATTTATTAAGTTAAAACAGGCTCTAGCACAAGCAGCTGATTTAGCCACTCCTGAATATACATGTCCATTTTTTCTTAACACATCAGAAACAGATGGGGTGGTTAATGGGATTTTGTTTCAGAAAAAAGGTGGTCAGAGACACATTCTTATGTATCTTAGCATAAAGCTGCAAGCTATTGAAATGAGACAGCCGCCTTGCACGAGACATGCAGCAGGGATTGCACATTTAGTGGAAAAAACATCACACATTGTCAGGGGTTATCCACTTAATATTTTGACATCTCATGGAGTCATGGCATTGGTTAATTCTGAGACGTTTACTCTTTCTACTTTGCGTCAGCAGCGGATTAGCAGAGTTTTGGAGGCACCAAACATTATTTTTACGCATGAAGGAATAAACATGGCTGACCAAATAACCACCTCTGGGGAGCAGCATGACTGTGTCAGGCTGAATTCTGTTGCTCAAAAAATACGTCCTGATTTACGGTCTGATCCCTTACCTACAGGTTTTGTGCTCGATACAGATGGTTGTTGTTTTAGAGATGGACAGGGGCAGTTGAGATCAGGTTTTGCAGTTGTTGAGCAAAATGGGGATTCACTACAGACTGTCGTTTCAGGGAAGCTGGACGGCAAGCAGAGCGCACAGCGTGCAGAGATAAGGGCTCTTATTGAAGCATGCAAATGGGGCAGAGATAAAGACGTCACGATTTACACTGATTCGAACTACGGGTTTTCTGTTATACATTATGAATTACCACAGTGGAAAAGAGCAGGTTTTGTTACTGCTACTGGTAAGCCTATACAGCATCATGCAGATATTATGGAGCTTTTGGATGTTGTACAGTTACCAGCTAACCTCGCTGTTCTTAAGTGTAAGGGTCACAGCAAGGCTGACACTGTTGACGCGTGGGGAAATAGTGCAGCAGATTTGGCGGCGAAAGGAGCAGCAGGTTACCTGTCACATGTCCACACGCAGCTGATTGTCACGTCAGCACAGGAAATGTCAGACAGTTTTGCTGAGGAAGTAAAGTTGGCACAGCAGGCTGCTGCGTCGCAGGAGATAACTGTGTGGAAGGATAGAGGTGCGATTTTTTCTGATGGCTTTTGGCGTGGGCCTGATGGCCGTTTGGTTTTACCTGCCGCGTTAAAACCCACCCTTTTTCAGGAGGCTCATGGTGCAGCACATGTGTCATACACTCAGATGAAACGTAATCTTTGTTTTTGGTGGCATCCCTTCCTGCCACATTTAATTAAGCGTTTTTTGAGTGAATGTGGGGTGTGTGGTCAATTTAATCCTAAGCCTACTATCAAGCCAGAAATGGGCGCCTTCCAGGACTTGTGCAGGCCTGGCGAGGAGGTCGTTATCGATTATACAGATATGGTGACCCCTGTTAGAGGTTTCCGTTACCTGTTAGTGATGATTGATCCACTGACCTCGTGGATTTCAGCTTTTCCTGCTAGACGGGAGGATGCTCAGACAGTGGTGAAATCTTTGATTAACCACTGGATTCCGTGCCATGGCTTTCCGACTAGGATCAGGTCTGACAATGGCACACATTTTAAAAATAAACATCTCCGACAGGTTGAGGAACAGATGGGAATAACCCACAAGTTCGGCACTGTTTACCATCCGCAATCCCAGGGCGTCATCGAGCGGTTTAATTCAACTTTAAAGTTAAAGCTGGCGAAGATTTCA
Source organism: Valencia hispanica (assembly GCA_963556495.2). Lineage (NCBI taxonomy): Eukaryota > Metazoa > Chordata > Actinopteri > Cyprinodontiformes > Valenciidae > Valencia > Valencia hispanica. The sequence goes on from OY747717.1 coordinate 38,572,918, forward strand.
GCTCAGACGGGACTTAATTGGTTTGATGCGCTCCCGATTGCTTTGATGGCCATGAGATCATCTGTCTGCAGAACAAAAGGTCTCACTCCTTATGAGATGTTAACTGGCAGAATTTTCCCTGGTCCGTGGGCTGGCAGAGAACCACAGGTTTCACCGCACCCTGACCCGGACCCTCGCAGTGATCATCAGCAGCTGAAGGGCCTGGTCTCCTCCTTCCTTCCGGCTCCCCGTGACGTGCAGGGACCTGCGGTGTCTCCTTCCGAGGCTGGGCGCGTTTGGCTGAGGGTGTATTAAAGAAAGTGGCAGGAGCCCAGGTGGTCTGGCCCGTTCCAGGTTGCTGCTCGTACAACCCATGCTGTCCAGCTGCGGGGAAAGGGTTCTACCTGGTTTCACTGGTCACAGTGTGCTCCTGCCCCCGACCCCCCTCCTGTCCCTCACGCTGCAGCAGCTCTCTGCTGACCTGGGGGAATCTCTTTGCAGTGGGTGGTGTCGGTTCTGACTAGGCGGTGTCGACTGCCGAAGCCAGGAGGCGGGGCCTGGCCCACCCAGAAGATTGGTTGGGGTTGCTGTAATCATCCAGTGTAATCTATATGTGCAAAAATTGGGCGAGATAAGCAATTTGGACTTGCTTTTCTCGAAGAGGGATTATACCGAAGAGAAAAGATCGCAAGAAATCTAACACATTTCACAGCAGGTTTTAACCACCTCACAATCGGTGGGGGAAGCTATTGGAGGCGGGGCCTGTCTGTGCATTTGTGTTTATTGGGGGAAATGTTCAGTTAATGAAGTAACTGTCATTTCAGTGAGGGCGATCTGCATAAAAGACAGTAACATTGGGAAAAATAAAGAGTCCACTGTACTGAATCATTTCATCACTCTGGTAGCCACCTGCTGCCAGAGAAATAAACAAGAGCGAAGACTAGAGAACAAAATAATAAAGACTGAACACTTATTAATCCTTTTTCTTGTATTTTACAGGTTGTTTAACCAATTTTTATTTCCAGGTGCAGATTGTTAGACACTGCCTAAGAGGGTGTCAAAGAATTTTTAAGTAGTTAATTTGTAGGATTTTTTCTTAATATTCAGTTTTTACGGTTTTATAAAACTTTTTAGCAATAAGCTAAAACATTTTAAGGGGTGTTTAAAGTATAATCAGGTTGACTGACTACTAATTTTTGTTTTACTTATTCTTTTTTTCATTATGATGTGGTTTTTGTAGGATGTTTTTGGGGTTGGTGACAATTGCTAGAGTTTGCTTTGTACTAAAAGAATATTGAAAATTAGGTTAAAACATAAAAAACAATAATAATAAATTAAAAAAAATATATATATATATATTGCTTAAAGGTAAAGATAAAGAAAAAAACAGACACCCTTCTTTTTTGGATAAAATAAACATAGGATCACACCACAGACAGAAATATGCATCTTTGGGGCAATAAGAAGGTGCTGTGCGCCACAGGTTTTTGCATGGTGTTATTGGTCAATATTATCTTTTACTGTTGTGGTGAATGGCCCTATAATAGTTCTACAAATCAAACGCAGGTTGGAGTTCACTCAATTAGACAGAGAAGAAACTTAATGGCTAAACCATCTCCCTCTTCACGGTGCGGCACTTCCGAGGCACATCATGGATTTTCTCAATTTTGTATACCAAAAGGACGATCTGCAGTGATTACTATTCCTTTAAATACATTGGTTTATAAGGGACAACAAGCAAGTAAATATAAAACCTACCCCTTGTGGTACATAACAAATGATCAAAAAGATACTAGTTGGTCCACTTTAATTGCTGATCCTTTAGGATATGACTGGAGAAGGTATACCACTACCGCTTTTGCAAAACACATGCGTCCCTTGGTTAAATTGGATAAGACTGCAGATAAATTACTTCTTACGGTTAATTTAACTAAGAGTGATCTCCTCCCCTTAAAATATCTCCAGAAGGGGGAAGGTTGTACTCTCTTTATAATTTGGGTTTATAAAAGGGGAAAAGATGTTCAATTTCCTATTACAATATGTCAAGACTCTCTTAATGTTTCCACCTCAGTAAGTCAAAATCAGGCCTCAGCAGCAAGAGGTAGTATAATTAAAGAAGAACCATCTGTGGACGATTACTTTGAAATGATGACAGGAGTGGGAGGCTCCACTAATAATTGGTTGCTTATGGTAGAACATGCAGGACAAGAAGCGAGACAGGACTGTGTTGTGTGCATGGGAGCCCGACCTGTTCTCAAGGTGGTCCCTGCACCTTTTGAGCTCAACACAACTTGTCTGGTTTCCCTGCTATCTAGTGAAAATCCAGTAAAAGATTGTAGTAACTGGGAAAAATTATTCCCTATAGCTGATAACAGAGCTACCCCACCCTTCTTTGATAGTAATGTAGCTCCAAATAATTTTACTTGTTTCAAAACTGGTAAGCCTGGAAATAAACTAGTGGGTTCAGTCAACATTACATATTGTAATTCAATCCAAACTTTCCTTAAATCTTTTCAGGCTCGTGCGGATATCTGGTGGTGGTGTGGAGGAAAAATTCTCCGCTCCATTTTACCTAGTAATTGGACAGGATTGTGTGCACCTGTTACATTAATTATGCCAGTAGCAATATTTACTTATGATCCCACAGGAGACCAGACTCTTCTCACTTTGAATAATCATGTTAGAAAGAGGGACTTAAGCCACGAAGATGATCCAACTTATATTGATGCCATTGGAGTTCCTAGAGGTGTTCCAGACGAATATAAATTGGTTAATCAGATCTCAGCAGGATGGGAATTTGTTGGTGGTGTACCCTGAACAAGAACGTGGATAGAATAAACTATATACACTATAATGTACAGAAATTAGCTAATAATACTAGAGATGGGTTTGAGGCTGTTCACGAGCAACTTAAAGCCACCTCCTTAATGGCCTTTCAAAATAGAATAGCGGTCGACATGATCCTGGCTCAGAACGGCGGCGTCTGTTCCCTCTTTGGTGATCAATGTTGTGTTTTTATCCCTAATAATACTAATGCAGACGGTAAATTAACTAGGGCAGTAGAAGGACTCAGAATACTTTCAAATAGGCTAAAAGAACAATCAGGTGTAGATACCTCAATGTGGGACGATTTGTTAAATAATATGTTTGGTAAATGGAAGACTCTGGCAATGTCTATAATGGTTTCTTTAGCAGTATTTGTGTCAACTATGGTGTTGTGTGGATGTTGTTGTATTCCTTGTATACGTTCATTGCTCACAAAGTGTATTGAAAAAGCTGTTGGTGATAATATGCAAGGCCAATATCTGTTACTCCCTCACATGGAGCCTGAAGGAGAAGTACAGAGGAGTGATCAATCTATTTGAAAATAGATTGAAAGAGGGATTTGTTGTATTCTACTTTTTTGGGGCTATTTTTTATTATGCAGTACATATGTTTTAACTATATCTTTAGTAAGCGTTTAGAGGTAAATAGGCCTGTTTATATTATTCAGGGTAGTAAAACATGACTGTCTACCAGTATTTTATGGGGGTAAGGTTTTAAGTAAATAAACTCTTGGGCAAAGATATGAACTAAAAGCAGGGAGGATGGGTTATAACTCTAGTTCATGGTACGGCTATAAAACCAGGTCAGGAGACCTGGAGAAAATGTATGACTTGTTAAGATGTAGGAGGAGGAGAGAGGAGTCATGTGATATTTTCTTTGTTCTTCTTTAATAAAAATGGTACACCCTTGTAGAGAAGCGAGTCAGATCTTTTCTGGCTCCCATCTGCAGGTGCGTCCAGTGTGAAACAGATATCTGTTGTTGTGTGTGTGTTATTTTACTCTCTGTCTCTCAGTTCTGGGTCTTATTTTGAAACAGTTCCCGCCGGGGTTTTGGAGTTCGGCGCCCCCACCTCTCTGAGTAAAAAGTGAGTTGCCGACAATATAGGTTACGAAGCCGACAATTGACAACCTGAAAAGGGCGAAGATGACAGAAAAGAGAATATGATATGTTTTGTTCTGGATTTTCTGCTAAAAATCTTCTGCGAATATTTTGTAGTGTATCCACTAGGAACCTCTTCTGCATTTCGACCTTGTTCCTTGTGAGGGTTTGTTTGGTTCCTGTGGTGATCCTACTGACATCATCCCTTAGATAGAATCCCTTCACTCTTTCTTTGAAGTCATATGAAGTCTTTCAAAATTAAGACTCTCATAAAGTTTGAAATGCTTATTTGAAAAGCCAAGTGACTCACTGGCAAATTTTTGCAATCTGTATTTTATTACAATCCTCCCTGTTGTAACTTTCGCAATCAGCTGTCTTTCCCTATCCTTGGTGGCTTGTCTGTATTTATTACAGATGTCTTGAATTAGTGATTGGTGGTAAAGCAATGTCTTTTTGATTTGGGGGTTAACAGGGCAATTTGCTGTCAGTTTATTTACTTTTCACTGTGGTGAGTCAGATTGTTTCCTTAAACGTTGGCACCTTTTTTTGTATTTTTCCTTGTTTTTTCTTTCTTTTTCGACTTTTTCCTTAAGTTCTTCTATTTGCCTCTTGAGCTTGTTTCTTTTCTGTCCCTCTTCCGTGCTGCCAGACGTTGCCTACAAAAGAAAAAAATTAAGTTGATTTGGGTCTGGGAAATTAGGCCATTTCCCCCCTCCTCCCCTCCCTCTTTCTAAAATCAAATTGTGTAATTTGGTCATTTTCTAACAACTGCCCATTGCCCTGACCTTGAAGATCCTGGCTGCGGCGACTGCTCTGGGTGATCTCCCTGATCTGGACTGTGTGGAGGAGTGCATAAATTCTTGAGCGCTGCTTTCCTCTCCTTGCTTCTTTTGTAAGCTGCTCTCCCCATTTTTCTTTTCTGCCGCTGTTCTCTTTCACTCAGGTCTTTAATTGCTTTCTTTTTCCCTTCCTCTACATTCTTTCGCCATCTCTCACATTCACTCTGCAGGTATTTGTCCCTTCTTTCTGGATCACTTTTAAGACATGCCCGATACTGTATAATAATACTTCATCTAAATAATTGAATAACTTAAGAACCTGAGTCTTAAAATCACAACCCCGTTACAATCAAACACGTAACGGGGTTGAGTGTGACGAGGTTGAGATTTTTGCACAAAATGGCCACCCCTGTACATAGTGTATACCAGAGGGAGAGCACATGGCATGCATGAGATTCAGAATTAGCATGTATTCTTGAAATAAAAAAAAAGTTTTTCATAAGTAATAGTTTTATCTCTTTTTTTCATGTGACGGTGTTGAGTCATTGAGTTTGACGACCACAATATCACAAGTTAAATGACCAAAATAAAGTAAAAGAAGGGAGCCACTTGCCTGTCTTTGGTGTCCTGTTGTCCAAAAGACTTGATGGATGTCACTTTCTGATGTACATGCTCATATGGATTGTACCATTAGTTTTATGGGGGGAGAATCATTTGTGTAATGGGGTAGAGGGGTTACTCGGGTACAGAACTAAATAATGTGATTTTAATGAACAATTATCAATCAATTTTTAAAAAACAATATCACCAAAAAATACGCACAGATAGATGTTTAGGTTTATATCAAAATGTATGGACTTTTTTATTGTTTTATTTGGTATATTCTAAGTATACTTTCATTGAAGGCCATGAGGGACATGAGAAATTAGGTGGTGTCAACAAAAAAAATACAATTTCTCATAAAAAGATAAAATTGTATATATATTTTTTACACTGTATTAAAGGAGACATTTCAATGTATATGTAAAGTTGTTAAAATATAGATTTTCGTGACCCAGTAGATAAAATATACCTAAAGAGGAGAAAGGGAATTAAAAATGCACCATTTTCATGGAATGACTCGCATATACACTGAACTACAGCCTGGGGCGGCTGTAGCTCAGTGTAGAGCCTGCAACCCAGAAATTGTGGGGCCGATTGCACGATATGGCAGCCTCGCTTCTGTCAGTCTGCCCCAGGGCAGCTGTGGTTATAATCATAGCTTGCTTCCACCAGTGTGAGAATGAATGAATGGAGTTGTAAAGCACTTTGAGAGTCTTGAAAAGCGCTTTATAAATGCAAGCCATTATTATTATTATAGGCCTAATTGAAACTTTATTGTTATTATCTTTTTTATTGCTTGTGCTGCTTTTATTATTAAATTTTTAAATATTTTTACTCTCTTGTTTTTCTTTTTGCAACTGTATTTTTGTCTTTTAACGTGAAGCACTTTGGCTGCATTCGGCTGAGTAAAGCGCTGATTAAGTGATTGATTGAAATAAAACTGTTTACTGTGCCTCTACGAGCCTGCAGCTCTCTGTGGAATTACTTTCTCCGCCTCTCGGTTGCCATGGTTACCCGTGAAACGCCCCATATTAGCTGGCTTATTTCGATGCAGAATATTCGCTAGACACTTTGCATGGACCGTTTATGGGAGAAAGTGGGTGTGTAGGAGGCGGGATATGATCCAAAAACACCTGCGCACATTTCTAGGGAGAGTGTTGATTTATAAAATGGAAAGTGCGTGCAGCTGTGCATACTCCAAGTATGATAGTTCGGAAACTTACTAGGCATAAGTAATGATTCTACACAAAATTTTATAAATGAGACCCCTGGTTCTGTTTTGCCTTGTTGCTTGATTAATAATGATAATGTGATCTTAACACGTCCTGTATATGTGATATAATTTGTTTTCTTTTATAAGGTTACAATTGCCCCCCCCCCCTCCACACACACACACACATGCATACCTACCATAGACTGTATATAACTGGACGAAGCCTCTGTGACGTCACCCATAGGTTTCTGAAGAGCAAAAATTAAGCCAAATGGGCGGGTCCCACTGCCGCCATCTTGGCTGGGTCACTCGTCTAGTCACTCCCAGAAAATACAAAAATGGGCAAAGAGGTGGAGCTGAGAGTGGCGCTGTGAGGGTGGGGGCGGATGATTGACACTCTGACCCGATGTAGCCAGGAGCTAGTCCCGGAGCTAACTGAAGCTAACGGAGGTTAGCGGGCGCCTTTAGCCTGAAAGCCGCGGTAGAGCAACTCTGCTACCCTCTTCCATCCAGGCTGTAAATACAATTTTAAATCGGTAAGTTAACATTTAAATTGAAATAATTTATTTAAATGAATTATTATTAACTTAATGCAAGTTTTCAATATTTTTAACTTAGTTATTAATAGTGTATCAGATCTATTAAGTCTATGCATGAGATACATGATCAAGCTAAGTAAGTTAGGATAGTTCACATATTTATATTATTTGTTTGTATTTGCCCTAATTGTTAGTGACTGTACTACCATGTAGGATCTCCCAGTTAAAAAATTGTTCCCACAGCTATTGTAGATTAGCAACAGCCTAGTCAATTCTGCAATGTATGAATTTTACTAATCAAATATTGAGGTCTGGGAAGGGATAAGTTGCACTTTTAGTAAGACACTTGTGTTTCTTTTTATAGATTTTGTTTACCAGGTCACAATGGCTGCATGCCTGTCCTCCACAACTCCAAACAAAGCAGAAAATCTAAGTACCTGTCTCCATCACTTCATGTACAATTTTAATAGTATTATACTTTCAACCGATAAGCCACACCTGTGCAACTTCCTTTCATTGTTAGTTTTTTTCTCCATAGCCATTTGGATCATTGGAGACAGCTATGTCCGACATAGTTCTGAGAGAGCTGAAGAAACCATCGGGGGAAACCTCGGCCTCCCAGACGTCCGTATCTCCTGGTTTGGCTGGGGGGGGCTGAGGTGGAAAGACCTTCTCCCTTTTTTTCCAACTCCCTGTGAGGAAGAGCAGCTATAAATTTCCTCATCATGAGCTGTGCCGGAGCTGACATGGGGATGGTCAGCAGTGTCCAGTTGGTGAACATGATGGAGGAGGACCTGCACCAGCTTAACCTTCTCCACCCTCAGATGTCCATCATCTTCTCCTCCATCACCCAAAGGCATCGATAGAGGGCAGGTGTAAACCCAGCAAAAATAGAAAAAGCCAGCAGGTTTGTCAACAGTGTTCTGGCTTCTTTTGTTCCTAGTTTAAATAGTGCCATCTTTATGCATCCTCAAATTAGACATGACAGTCCTTTTGGACAATTGATGTTAAAGCAAAAAGTATAACTATAGCCCTGATTGTTATGTTTAATGTGTTGTTGGTGTAGTTTTTTTTTATTTTAACAATTACATCTGTTGCCATAACACTGTTGACAACTCTGCCCCCCCCAACCCCATTTTACTTTACGTAAGTCTCTTTCTGGCCCCCCTTTGTTTTTTTATCTATGTCCTTTTCTTGTATAGAATCTTGTGTTTAAAAACTTTTTTATTCTCTATAATGACTGAAATTATTTCAGCAGTATATAACAAGGGAAGAAATAAAACAAACAAGTAATTAATCAGCAAACTGCATTTTTGAATTTGATAAATTCCTTCAACATCTCAATATTAAAATAAACCTTGGCGTCTGTAATATTACAAAGCCAAATCATACTTCTTATGTAGCTACAAAACTATGCTTTTTTTTCTTGAAATGGAAACAATAACTTGCGTGAATGAAAAACAGAAACTTCATTGATTTGTTGTTTATTTAATCAAAAACAGAAAACGGACAGCACCTAAGGATATCAAAGAAGTGGCATTAAAGGTGATGCACATATATTGTTAAGTACTTCTCCTTATGATCTTCCTGTAGGTTTAGGCGATTGATATAATCTGTAAGGAAAAAAATTTTTATATTAAAAACAACTAAAAATTTCAACATTGCATTCAACATTAGTTGGAAACCAACTAACCCCAACAAGACAAACAAATTAACCCTGTAAACAAATGAGCACACAGACATAACACTTATGGGTGTATGTATAAAAGTACAACAATGAAGGTGAATCCCATATAACGGCATATCAGAAATGGTTAATGCCTTAACTGACAACTCTCATAAATTTTTAAAAAGTAAAAAATATCTGACAACAAAATATGAAATATATCTGGAGTTAGTTGGGAAAAAAAGGATTTTTATTTTTAAACAGATGTGCGTCTAAGGCTGCTTGGTCGACAATGGGTTGAAATGATCACATTTCTTATCTACTTTACATGTTAAAACTGTCAAAATAACGTGCTGGTACACACACACACACACACACACACATATATATATATATATGTATGTATGTATGTATGTATGTATGTATGTATGTATGTATGTATGTATGCATGTATGTATGTGTATGTGTATGTATGTATGTATGTATGTATATATATATGTGTGTGTGTGTGTGTGTTGACCGCTAATCGATCAATACGTTATTTTGAAGGTGAAATGACGGTGAATTTTGTCAAATAAAATCATTATTTATTGCCCCACCTATATCCTAAATTGAATTAGGATATAAGCCCCATTTGCCCATAGCTTTTACTGTGAAGTTTGAATAAATCAACATGTAAAGTAAATAAGAAATGTGATCATTTCAACCCGTTTTCAACCAAGCAGCCTTATCTTAAGTGCACAACATCTTAACCTGTTCAATTTGTAGTTTCCCAGCGTGGTTAACTAGCTACTTTGCTAATTAAGGAGCTCAGCTAGCAGGAGCTTCATCTACAAAATAACGAAAAGAAATATTATTTTACTTACCGAACAAAATAGAGCAGACTTCTTAGACGGTCTGTTAATGCAATCAGTACCACAGCAAGCCATCTTTATCCAATAGGTGCACGATTTATAACTAAACACTAATAAAGTTTGCGGATACAACTGATGTCCAAGTTCAGAGAAAGGAAATGGCCAAAGTCTTAACGTGAGTCCCAGGCTGAAGGCCTTCCCCGGAGCAAGCAGGGGGGTAAGCAGTCTATGGCGGCAAGCTGCCAGCCCACGTTAGCCACTGTTAGCCACCAGCCTTAGCGCTTACAGCTCATCCGAGACCTGTCAATCAAAAGGACGTGCCCCTAATTATTCATAATTTCAAGATTAAATTATGTCTAAACGGATGAGTTAGAAAAAAATTCACCCACCTCAGAGTCGTCATGACTATAAACCTGACCTATTAAACCTAAAATGGTTTTTAGTGGACTTCATGATTCCTTCTGCTAAGGATTTGTATGGAGAAGCAGATTTCATCTTTCAGCAGGACCTGGCCCCTGCCCATACCGCCAGAAGCACCAAAACCTGGTTTGATGCCCATGCCATCACAGCCAACTCGCCGGACCTAAACCCCATTGAGAATCTATGGGGTATTGTTGAGCGGTGCAGCATCAACCCAAAAGAGCCCAATGAAGAAAACGACAGATGGACTCAGTGTTCCCTCGCCCGGACGCGGGTCACCGGGGCCCCCCTCTGGAGCCAGGCCTGGAGGTGGGGCACGTTGGCGAGCGCCTGGTGGCCGGGCCTTTACCCATGGGGCCCGGTCGGGCTTAGCCCGAAGAGGTAACATGGGCCCCCCTTCCCATGAGCTCACCACCTGTGGGAGGGGCCATAGGGGTCGGGTGCTGTGCAGGATGGGCGGCGGCCAAAGCCGGGGACCTTGGCGGTCCGATCCTCGGCTGCAGAAGCTGGCTCTCGGGACGTGGAACGTCACCTCTCTGGTGGGGAAGGAGCCGGAGCTGGTGTGCGAGGTTGAGAGGTTCCGACTGGACATCGTCGGACTCACCTCGGCGCACGGCTCTGGCTCTGGAACCCGTCTCCTCGAGAGAGGTTGGACTCTCTTCCACTCTGGGGTTGCCCCCGCTGAGAGACGCCGAGCTGGGGTGGGCATACTTGTTGCCCCCCATCTCGGCGCCTGTACGTTGGGGTTTACCCCGGTGAACGAGAGGGTAGCCTCCCTCCGCCTTCGGGTGGGGGGACGGGTCCTGACTGTTGTTTGTGCTTACGCGCCAAACCGCAGATTAGATTACCCACCCTTCTTGGAGTCTTTGGAAGGGGTGCTGGAGAGTGCTCCTCCTGGGGACTCCCTTGTTCTGCTGGGGGACTTCAACGCTCACGTGGGCAATGACAGTGAGACCTGGAGGGGTGTGGTTGGGCGGAATGGCCCCCCCGATCTAAACCCGAGTGGTGTCTTGTTATTGGACTTCTGTGCTCGTCATGGATTGTCCATAACAAACACCATGTTCAAGCATAAAGGTGTCCATATGTGCACTTGGCACCAGGACACCTTAGGCCGCAGCTCAATGATCGACTTGGTTGTCGTCTCATCTGATCTGCGGCCGCATGTTTTGGACACTCGGGTGAAGAGAGGGGCAGAGCTCTCCACTGACCACTTCCACCGGCACGCCTTCCAATCTGGAAGCAGGGTTTGGGGACTTGGGGTCGGGCTCTCCAATCTCTGGTGCCGAGGTCACCGAGGTCTTTAAAAAGCTCCTCGGTGGCAGGGCTCCGGGGGTGGATGAGATTCGACCGGAGTTCCTCAAGGCTCTGGATGTTGTGGGGCTGTGTTGGTTAACGCGGCTCTGCAATATTGCGTGGACATCGGGGGCAGTTCCCTTGGATTGGCAGACCGGGGTGGTGGTCCCCCTGTTTAAAAAGGGGGACCACAGGGTGTGTTCCAACTACAGGGGGATCACACTTCTGAGCCTCCCTGGTAAGGTCTATTCAGGGGTTCTGGAGAGGAGGGTCCGACGGATAGTCGAACCTCGGATCCAGGAGGAACAATGCGGTTTTCGTCCTGCCCGTGGAACACTGGACCAGCTCTACACCCTCAGCAGGGTCCTGGAGGGTGCGTGGGAGTTCGCCCAACCGGTCTACATGTGTTTTGTGGACTTGGAGAAGGCATTCGACCGTGTCCCTCGGGGGGCCCTGTGGGGGGTGCTCCGGGAGTATGGGGTACCGGGCCCCTTGATACGGGCTGTTAGGTCCCTGTACGACCGGTGCCAGAGTTTGGTTCGCATTGCCGGCAGTAAGTCGGGCTTGTTTCCGGTGAGAGTTGGACTCCGCCAAGGTTGCCCTTTGTCACCGATCCTGTTCCTAACTTTTATGGACAGGATTTCTAGGCGCAGCCAAGGCGTTGCGGGGATCCGTTTTGGTGGCCTCAGGATCGGGTCTCTGCTTTTTGCAGATGATGTGGTCCTGTTGGCTTCATCGGAGCGTGATCTACAGCTTTCGCTGGAGCTGTTCGCAGCCGAGTGTGAAGCGGCTGGGATGAAAATCAGCACCTCCAAATCCGAGGCCATGGTCTTGAGCCGGAAAAGGGTGGGGTGCCTCCTCCGGGTCAGGGATGGGGTCCTTCCCCAAGTGGAGGAGTTTAAGTATCTGGGGGTCTTGTTCACGAATGAGGGAAAAATGGAGCGGGAGATCGATAGACGGATTGGTGGGGCATCTGCAGTTATGCGGGCGCTCTACCGGTCTGTCGTGGTGAAGAGAGAGCTGAGCCAAAAGGCGAAGCTCTCGATTTACCGGTCGATCTACGTTCCTACCCTCATCTATGGTCACAAACTCTGGGTGGTGACCGAAAGAACGAGATCACGGATACAAGCGGCTGAAATGAGTTTCCTCCGCAGAGTGTCTGGGCTCTCCCTTAGAGATAGGGTGAGAAACTCAGTCATCCGGAGGGGGCTCAGAGTAGAGCCGCTGCTTCTCCACATCGAGAGGAGTCAGTTGAGGTGGCTCGGGCATCTGGTCAGGATGCCTCCTGGACGCCTCCCTGGTGAGGTGTTTCAGGCACGTCCCACCGGGAGGAGGCCCAGGGGAAGGCCCAGGACACGCTGGAGGGACTATGTTTCTCGGCTGGCCTGGGAGCGCCTTGGGGTTCCTCCCGAGGAGCTGGAACAAGTGGCTGGGGAGAGGGAAGTCTGGGTCTCTTTGCTTAGGCTGCTGCCCCCGCGACCCGACCCCGGATAAGCGGAAGAAAATGGATGGATGGATGGATGGATGGATGGGGTATTGTTGAGCGGTGCAGCATCAACAGCGATCAACTCGAAGGGAGAAAATAGGATGGAGACAAAAAAATATATTGTTTCTTCTTATCTCTTTATCAGAGAACTGCGACACATGAACATCCTCTCTTTCAAGGCTATAACTTCATTGTGTGAAAACCAATCTCCAACCGCTCACTTGGTCTGTACGTAATGACCAGTGACGTACTTGAACAGTAAACTGGTGCCCCCTAGTGGTGATAACTAAACTATTGCATTTCAATAACAGGCTCACTCATTTCACAACTTGAGTACACAAATTAGAGTATCTCAACACCCCCTCTTGGACTCAGGTTGCTGGATTCTACAAAAAATTACACCGTAAACAACAATAAAGACATGGCTCTTTTTCATTTTCTTTTAAACACCAAATATGCTGCTTGCAAACTTCTCAAGCTTTAGCTTAGAAACAGGTTTGGTCATAATGTCTGCAATCATTTCTTTAGTAGTGCAATATAACAGGCACATTTTTCTTTCATCTACAATAGACCTTACAAAATGATATTTAATATCCACATGCTTGCACCTTTGTCGACTCACAGGGTTTTTAGCCAAAGCAATTGTTCCCTGGTTGTCCTCATACACCACTGTTTGTGTGCATTTGTAGTTATCGATGCCTTTCAAAAGTTGCTCTAAATGCATTGCACACAATGCACACTGTTGTATTGTGTGAGCTAGAGCTATATATTCTGCTTCACAAGTAGAGAGCGCCGCAGTGGGTTGTTTCTTGGTTTTCCATGAAACTAGAGGGCTGTTTTTACATAGACTGACACAATAACCTGTAGTACTGCGTCTGTCTGTGGTGTCAACTGCCCAATCAGCATTGCTGTAGGCTACTAAACCTAGATTTTCACAGTTGTTTCTCCTAAAACACAACTTTTTGTCCTTTGTTCCTCTTAGGTATCTTAATACATGCTTCACAGTTACCCACTGTTCCTCAGTCGGTTCACGGAAATGTTGTGATAATTTACTAACCACAAAACTCAAGTCCGGACGGGTACATGTTGTAAGATATATAAGACTTCCCAAAGCCTCTCTATACATCTTAACATCTTCCATCCTAGTAGAATCTTCTGTATAGTTCAACTTTTGATCACATGGAGTTTCTCTTGGCTTACAGTTCTGCATGTTAAACCTTGTCAGTATCTTGTTGACATATGTTTCTTGTGACATTGTTATACAATCATCAGTTTGAGTGAAATCAATACCCAGAAAATGCTAAAGTTTGCCCAAGTCCTTCATCTTGAATCTGACTGAAAGCATTTCATTCACTTCTTTCATTACCTTTTCATTGCTTGCTGCAATAATTAGGTCATCAACCCAGATGATCATAATTACTTTTTCATGTTCTGTTTTCCTGGTGTAAACACAGGAATCTGCTGGGTTTTGCTCAGAATTATTCTCAGTTAAATAATCGTGCAAAATCTTATTCCAGTTACGACCAGATTGTTTTAACCCATATAAGGATTTTTCTAGTTTACACACCAAATCTTCCCCCTCTTCATAACCTTCAGGTTGATCAATATAGATTTCATAGTCAATAGGGGCATGTAAATATGCTGCCTTTACATCCATTTGATTGAGTAACAGGTTCTCCTGTGCTGCTTTCTGTAACAGAACTCTTATGCTTGTTAAGTTCGCTGTTGGTGAGAATGTTTTTGTAATCTATTCCCATTTTCTGGCTGTAGCCTTTAGCTACAAATCTCGCTTTGTATCGGTCATTTCCTTCACTGTCACTTTAACTGAATAAACCCACTCCCCCCCCCCCCCACTGTTTTCTTTCCCTTAGGTAAAGTGGTAAGGGTGAAAGTGTCATTTTCTTTCAATGACTGGATCTCCTCATCCATAGCTTTGATCCATTTCTTTGAGCTAACTGATTCTATAGCTTCCACAAATGTGTTTGGGATGCCACAAACTGTTCTATAACAGTAGTCTGTGGTAGTGTGTATCTCATCGCTACCAATGTTGTCAGTTACAAAATCATTTAGATGACTAAGTTTTCTTCTTTCTCTAGTAGGATACTTCGGGCTGCCAGATACATCGTTTTCTACACATAACTCCTTTGGTTTGTGTTCACCAGGTATACTACTTAGTGTATTTTTATCACTCATTATTGGTTTGTGAACACTGTGTTCATCAACTTTTTCTGAGTCCAGACTTTGACTTTGTCAGACTTTGTCAGTCATAGGCTGTCTTCCACTGGTATAGTCATCATATAGTTCTGTCTCATCTGTTTGTGTTTCTTTTTCCACATTTTCTTTTCTTATAAACTTAACAAGTCTGTGTTTCTGAACTGTTTCCATATCAGGGTAATAAACTAAATAGGCTGGACTGTTTTTATCATAGCCTACAAAGAATCCCTGGCCACATTTTGAATCAAGCTTCCCTTGTCAAGTTTGTATGTATAGCATACAGACCCAAATTTCTGCATTTTTGACAAATCTGGCTTTTTGTCTGTCAGCATTTGGTAAGGGGTTTTCCCCATTCGCCTATTAAAGCATCTGTTTCGTGTTACAGCTGCTGTTTGGACAGCGTAGTTCCATAGACATTTTGGACTGACTCTCAATTAGCATGCACCTGCCCATCTCAAAGAGAGTACGCCACCCCCTTTCGGCTGTACCGTTTTGATGTGGTGAGTATGGAGCTGATGTCTCATGTCTAATGCCATTTTTCCTTAGCAGAGCCTGAAAATTTCTACAGGTGAATTCTGTGCCATTGTCTGACCTGATGCATTTTACATTACCATAAGGGGCAATGTCTGCAAGGAATTTTGGTCCACTTTTCGGGGGCTCCTAAACCTCTCGTTGATTCTGCTGCGGATACGCTGCCACTGGTCTGTAGACAGATCTGGGAAGCGCTGGGTCGTATAACTGTGGATGCTCCTTTTTATGTCCTGTGGCAGTAAGATTTTCCCATTTGAGCCACTCCAATTAACCGTTCTCGCCCGGCGCTTGTACTCATCAAACGGCGTAACAGCCCCCGATTAAAAGAAATTCTAAAGAATTCCTCCTCCCGCTCAGCCGAAAGGGGTCTCAACATAACGTCCGCAATGAGAGTTGTTGGAGCCGGTGTCCTTTGACTTGCTGGGACTGGGGCGGTGGGCTGAAGGGCTGGATCTGGTGTGGACCCAGTAGCTGGTGCTGGGGGGGGGTGGGCTGAGGGTCCTCGTCTGTCCCAAAGATGAGGTGATGTCTTGACACCTCGCATGGCAGCAACAGGCTCCTGACGCAGTGGCACTAGAGGGTTTTCGAGCCGCCATAAACGATTTTCCATCCTCTCCATGGCTTCTTGCATCTGCTGCTCGATGGCATCCAACCGTTCCTTCAGTGGCTGCACTGGTTCTTTTCAATCTCTCCCAATTTTATTTCTTATATCCCTCACCTCCGCCACACAATAAGCACCGACACCATCCGAAAGGCTGCTCCTCTTTCCGAGGGTGGTAGCCTATGAAATAACAAACAAGAGTCTCTATTAATAATGAAAAAAGGTGAAAAGGAACCAGAAAAAGACTAACAACAGCCAATGTTTTTTGTGATATTATGTAGGCTAGGCCTATTATATTTCAGCCTAGGAAAAAACAAACTTACCGCTTTTTTCTACGAGGCGAACTTTGCTCCGTGCCTCTGGTGTGGTACTACTCGTGGAAGGTCTGGGCCTCTACATAGGCTGTGTTGTCTATAAGGAATACACTTGAAATTACAATGGGGTTTAAACTTGAAATTTAAAATAAAATAAACAAGATTCTTAACACTGAGAGAAACCTGTAGTAATGTACCTTTGAATTCAGACGTTTTGGTCTTTGGGTCCGAGTGGAAGTGTATCCATGATTCAGACTAGTCACCAAAGCAACACGCAGGAAAATAGTAGCCTGTAGGCCTTGGTTATTATTATACAGGTGCACCGACGCCCCACCCCACCCTACCTGCCTTGGTTCACCTCTATTACGTCCGCATCCCTCCTCTCCTGCTCCTCAACAATAGGTATAAAAGGGCCTGCACTACCCTCACCATGTTCAAGATTTTTCGACTCGACACAGAAGCTGCAACAAAGATGACGCGCATCAACATATACACTTCCAGTAGATCCGTGCGATGCAGGTGAGCGGGAAAAACAACAAAACACCAATCAACAACCGATCTTAGTGGGGGACATAATCAACAAAGACCGGGGCAGGCAAGGAAATATACTTAGTGGGTTCATCTGGGCGTTTCAATGTTATAAAAGGGCCACAAAAGGTCCCCACACTCTGGATAATTTGTCTTGCTATCCAGACTTAAACTGGCAAAATCTTTCTAGCTGTACGACCATCAATACCTCGTTGAGCCAGTGATTGAAGGCAGGAGGGTCCTCCAACTTCCAGGACAGCAATAAATAGATAAATAAATAGACAGTAATAGAAATAAACTAGAAAATTTCAGGAAATTTAAACGGGGCCTGCCACGTGGTGCGTAATCAGTCACACACCCCCAATCAGAGCTTCTGTTGCCTAGCCTAGAATACTAATGCTAGCTAACATGTTATCAATAGGTTCGAAGCAATAAGTAGAAAAAGTTGGGACAAATTAAAAAATTTGCAAAAATGCTAACATGAGCGAGCATGCTAATGCTAACTAGCATGTTATCAATATCCTCGAAGCAATGAGTGAAAAAAGTTAAGCAAAATTCAAAAATTAGCAAAAATGCTAACATGAGCTAGCATGCTAATGCTAACTAGCATGCTAATGCTAGCTAACATGTAATCATTAGCTGCAACATAATCACTACGAAAAGTTAAGAAATGTTGAAAAATTAGCTAAAATTCTAAAATTAGCTAGCATGCTAATGCTAACTAGCATGCGCATGCTAGCTAACATGTAATCATTAGCTGCAACGTAATAACAGTGAAAAGTTAAGAAAATTCAAAAAAATAGCTAAAATGCTAAAATGAGCTAGCATGCTAATGCTAACTAGCATGCTAATGCTAGCTAACAGGTAATCATTAGCTACAACGTAATCACTACAAAAAGTTAAGAAAATTTGAAAAATTAGCTAAAATGCTAACATGAGCTAGCATGCTAATGCTAACTAGCATGCTAATGCTAGCTAACATGTTATCATTAGCATCAGAGGAATCAGCACGAAAAGTTAGTCAAAAATCAAAAAAAAAAATGAATGGACAATGTCATTGCTGAAGCATTATGGGAAATGGAGTTGTGGCCAGAGTAAAGAATGAGCCTATTAAGTCAACTAACTTATAGACAGAAAGAGAGAGAGAGACAGGGACACAAAGTCCTTTAAGACCGCTCAATTCGCAGCTCGACAGTGGCTGACAGAGAAACAGAGACGGGCAGAAAGGTTCTTTCAGACCGCTGCTTCCGCAGCGGACCCTCTGCTGAGACACAGACATGGAGTCCTTCAGAGTCAGTAGCTGACAGAGAGACAGAGACAGGCAGAAAAGTTCTAGGATAGCGCTGCTCCCGCAGCGCAGCTGCCACTGACAGAACGTCACACAGACAGCTGATGTCTCAGTTCTTTCAGACCGCTGCTTCCGCAGCGGACCCTCCGCTGAGACACAGACATGGAGTCCTTCAGAGTCAGTCGCTGGCTCATCTCCAAAGAGACAAGAGGTGCAGCTGCTGCTTAGAGGGACAGACAGACAGACAGACAGACAGACAGACAGACAGACAGACAGACAGACAGACAGACAGACAGACAGACAGACAGACAGACAGGAGGGCAGACAGACTGCATTAGTGTAAAACAACAAGCTGCTATGATCTTCTATTGAAAATCTAAGGGCTTTTATTTTGAAGAGCTTGTTTGAGTCTTATTTTGAAAGTCCATCATGGATGTCAGTTAAGGCTGATTGAATATCATATGTATAATAAAATCCTCTGAAGGGTAATCCATTAATCTAACAGGCCTTAACTCCATGTCTAAATAGAGTTCTAATGACCTTAAGAGACCTTTTGTTCTCCTCAGAGGCCAGCTGTGCTGTTGCTAAGTAACAGCAAAGTCACAGGTGCATGTGTGTGTGACCCAATCAGCTGATCAGACAGTGTGGGTCAAAAGTCAATTTCAAGACATGTATGAGCACTCCACACTAATCAGAATTACTGGAAATGAATCTACAGCTACCCAAATGTCAGTTTCAAGACATGTATGAGCACTCCACACTAATCAGAATTACTGGAAATGAATCTACAGCTACCCAAATGTCAGTTTCAAGACATGTATGAGCACTCCACACTAATCAGAATTAGTGGAAATGAAGCTACAGCTACCCAAATGTCAGTTTCAAGACATGTATGAGCACTCCACACTAATCAGAATTAGTGGAAATGAAGCTACAGCTACCCAAATGTCAGTTTCAAGACATGTATGAGCACTCCACACTAATCAGAATTAGTGGAAATGAAGCTACAGCTACCCAAATGTCAGTTTCAAGACATGTATGAGCACCCCACACTAATCAGAATTAGTGGAAATGAATCTACAGCTACCCAAATGTCAGTTTTAAGACATGTATGAGCACTCCACACTAATCAGAATTAGTGGAAATGAAGCTACAGCTACCCAAATGTCAGTTTCAAGACATGTATGAGCACTCCACACTAATCAGAATTAGTGGAAATGAAGCTACAGCTACCCAAATGTCAGTTTCAAGACATGTATGAGCACTCCACACTAATCAGAATTAGTGGAAATGAAGCTACAGCTACCCAAATGTCAGTTTCAAGACATGAACAAGCACTCCACACTAATCAGAAAAAAAAGAGACAGAGAAAGGCAGAAAAGTTCTTTCAGACCGCTGCTTCCGCAGCGGACCCTCCGCTGAGAGACAGACATAGAGTCCTTCAGAGTCAGTCGCTGACAGAGAGAAAGAGACAGACAGTAAAGTTCTAGGAAAGCGCTGCTTCCGCAGCCCAGCTTCCACTGACAGAACGTCACACAGACAGCTGATGTCTCAGTTCTTTCAGACCGCTGCTTCCGCAGCGGACCCTCCGCTGAGAGACAGACATGGAGTCCTTCAGAGTCAGTCGCTGACGGAGAGAACCTCTATGTGAGAGTAGTGTAATAGTAGTAATAAATATGTAATAGATCTTTAATAGTAGTGTAAAATAATAGGGTACTGTGATATTGTATAAAAAATCTTAGGGCTTTTATTTTGTAAATATTGTTTGAGTCTTATTTTGTGGGTCAAAAGTCAGGTTCAAGACATGTAAGAGCACTCCACACTAATCAGAATTAGTACAAAGTAATCTACAGCTTCTATGGTAAATCTGAAGGCCTAAATCCATGTTCCAATAGAGTTGGAATGAACTCTAATGACCTCTGGCTCTCCTGAGAAGTGCAGGTGTGCCGTTGCTTGGCAACTAATGGCCGTGACTAATTTAGCGTGACTAATTTGTCTCTGACATGTCAGCCACTTTGAAGCTCTAAATCCATCTCTGACCCCAAAAAGGCCTCCGAACAAATTGCCGCTGTTCGAAAACCGTGCGAGGTATCGAAAAAATTCTTGAAGCGTCAGTGAGAGCCGGGTTTCGTCTTCGATTATGGAAAAGCACAACTCTCTACATATTTCACAGTCCAAGAACGAACGAGAGAAAAATGTCTTGTCACAAGCCCCAGCTTCAGAAATTGGCAGACTTGCTCAATGTTGAACAATAGGGGGATTTTCTGAAATCTGCTCAGAATTCATCAGATTTTTTGCAAACGAAAGTCCGCTGAGAGAAAACGGTGAGACATAGATAAATTTTGAAAAGATCGTGTGAATGTCATCGGGCGTGGCTTTCACATGGCCGAAAATCAGATCAGTAGAAGGAAATATGTGAGCGTGACGGCGAGTTAAAAAATATTTTGGGTTCCAGCTCGGAGCACGACACACACTGACAAAGCGGCAGTTCCACTCTACAAAAGAAGAAAATTTGAAATTTGGGGCAGACTTTGGGTCGCTCAGAGGCTTATTGTGAAAAAACCGTAACAGATATCAACATCCCGTCTTCACTTCTGAAAAGTGCTCGGATATTCCTACAAACTGAGATTTTAATGGTTTTTCTAAGTGAACGTATGATGACACAGTAAATCCTCAAAAAAGTGGGGTTTTTTTATCGCTCCGACACCTCACTCCATTCATTTCCTATGGGATTTTTGGGCGTGGTTTTTCGCTAATTACGTCGCCATGGTAACTCCAATCGCTTATAAAAGTAATAGCACCCATCTCGAGATCGAGCCGCACGTTTTGATATATATATTGTGGGGGTGCTCTGCTTCTCCCTGCATTGCATTGGCAGGCCCCTAACTAGAAAATTTCAGGAAATTTAAACGGGGCCTGCCACGTGGTGCGTAATCAGTCACACACCCCCAATCAGAGCTTCTGTTGCCTATCCCAAATTTAAAAAAAAAGCTAAAATGCTAACATGAGCTAGCATGCTAATGCTAACTAGCATGTTATCAATAGCCTCGAAGCAATGAGTAAAAAAAGTTAAGCAAAATTCAAAAATTAGCAAAAATGCTAACATGAGCTAGCATGCTAATGCTAACTAGGATGCTAATGCTAGCTAAAATGTTATTAATAGCCTTGAAACAATGAGTGAAAAAAGTTAAGCAAAATTCAAAAATTAGCTAAAATGCTAACATGAGCTAGCATGCTAATGCTAACTAGCATGTTATCAATAGCCTCAAAGCAATGAGTAAAAAAAGTTAAGCAAAATTCAAAAATTAGCAAAAATGCTAACATGAGCTAGCATGCTAATGCTAACTAGCATGCTAATGCTAGCTAACATGTAATCATTAGCTGCAACATAATCACTACGAAAAGTTAAGAAATGTTGAAAAATTAGCTAAAATTCTAAAATTAGCTAGCATGCTAATGCTAACTAGCATGCGCATGCTAGCTAACATGTAATCATTAGCTGCAACGTAATAACATTGAAAAGTTAAGAAAATTCAAAAATATAGCTAAAATGCTAAAAAGACCTAGCATGCTAATGCTAACTAGCATGCTAATGCTAGCTAACATGTAATCATTAGCTACAACGTAATCACTACGAAAAGTTAAGAAAATTTGAAAAATTAGCTAAAATGCTAACATGAGCTAGCATGCTAATGCTAACTAGAATGCTAATGCTAGCTAACATGTTATCATTAGCATCAGAGGAATCAGCACGAAAAGTTAGTCAAAAACCCAAATTTAGCTAAAATGCTAAAAATAGCTAGCATGCTAATGCTAACTAGCTTAATAATGCTAATTAGCATAATATTAGGTAAGGGGTGTGAATACTTTTCTATGTGTTAGAATACTCTCCTAAGTCAGATAAGCGGTCTGTTTTAAAAGCCCAGGCAGCAACGTGCTTAGAAATGAATGGACAATGTCATTGCTGAAGCATTATGGGAAATGGAGTTGTGGCCAGAACAAAGAATGTCCCTATTAAGTCAACTAACTTATAGACAGAAAGAGAGAGAGAGACAGGGACACAAAGTCCTTTAAGACCGCTCAATTCGCAGCTCCACAGTCACTGACAGAGAGACAGAGACGGGCAGAAAGAGACAGACAGGGAGAAAGAAAGAGAGACAGAGACAGACAGAGAGACGGACAGAGACAGACAGGGAGACAGAAAGAGACAGAGAAAGACAGTCAAAGAGATAGACAGAGAGACAGAGACACACAGGGAGAGAGAAAGAGACAGAGAAAGACAGACAAAGAGACAGACAGAGAGACAGAGACAGACAGAGACAGAGACAGACAGACAGGGAGACAGACAGAGAGACAGAGACGGGCAGACAGAGACAGACAGGGAGACAGAAAGAGAGACAGAGACAGACAGATAAAGAGACAGACAGAGAGACAGAGACAGACAGGGAGACAGAAAGAGACAGAGAAAGACAGACAAAGAGACAGACAGAGAGACAGAGACGGACAGACAGAGACAGACAGGGAGACAGAAAGAGAGACAGAGACAGACAGAAAAAGAGATAGACAGAGAGACAGAGACAGACAGGGAGACAGAAAGAGACAGAGAAAGACAGACAAAGAGACAGACAGAGAGACAGAGACGGGCAGACAGAGACAGACAGAGAGACGGAAAGAGACAGACAGAGAGAAAGAGACAGACAGAGAGACAGACAGACAGAGACAGACAACCCCTATGAATCGTCTATGGAAAATCTGAAGGCTTTTATTTTGAAGAGCTTGTTTGAGTCTTATTTTGAAAGTCCATCATGGATGTCAGTTAAGGCTGATTGAATATCATATGTATAATGAAATCCTCTGAAGGGTAATCCATTAATCTAACAGGCCTTAACTCCATGTCTAAATAGAGTTTTAATGACCTTAAGAGACCTTTTGTTCTCCTCAGAGGCCAGCTGTGCTGTTGCTAAGTAACAGCAAAGTCACAGGTGCATGTGTGTGTGACCCAATCAGCTGATCAGACAGTGTGGGTCAAAAGTCAATTTCAAGACATATATGAGCACTCCACACTAATCAGAATTACTGGAAATGAATCTACAGCTACCCAAATGTCAGTTTCAAGACATGTATGAGCACTCCACACTAATCAGAATGAATAGAAAGTAATCTACAGCTTCTATGGTAAACCTGAAGGCCTAAATCCATGTTCCAATAGAGTTGGAATGAACTCTAATGACCTCTGGCTCTCCTGAGAAGTGCAGGTGTGCCGTTGCTTGGCAACTAATGGCCGTGACTAATTTAGCGTGACTAATTTGTCTCTGACATGTCAGCCACTTTGAAGCTCTAAATCCATCTCTGACCCCAAAAAGGCTTCCGAACAAATTGCCGCTGTTTGAAAACCGTGGGTGGTATCGAAAAAATTCTTGAAGCGTCAGTGAGAGCCGGGTTTCATCTTCGATCATGGAAAACCACAACTCTCTACATATTTCAGAGTCCGAGAACGAACGAGTTAAAAATGTCTTGTCACAAGCCCCAGCTTCAGAAATTGTCAGACTTGCTCAATGTTAAACAATAGGGGGATTTTCTGAAATCTGCTCAAAATGTGTCTGATTTTTTGCAAACGAAAGTCCGCTGAGAGAAAACGGTGAGACATAGAGAAATTTCGAAAAGATCGTGTGAATGTCATCGGGCGTGGCTTTCACATGGCCGAAAATCAGTTCAATAGAAGGAAATATGTGACCGTGACGGCGAGTTAAAAAATAATTTGGGTTCAAGCTCGGACAAAGTCTCGCACTCTAACTTAACGGCAGTTACACTGAAAATTTTTTAAATTTTTTAATTTGAGGCAAACTTTGGGTCGCTCAGGGGCTCATTGTGAAAAAACCGTAACAGATATCAACATCCCGTCTTCACTTCTGAAAAGTGCTCGGATATTCCTACAAACTGAGATTTCAATGGTTTTTCTAAGTGAACGTATGATGACACAGTAAATCCTCAAAAAAGTGGATTTTTTTGATCGCTCCGACACCTGACTCCATTCATTCCTATGGGATTTTTGGGCGTGGTTTTTCGCTAATTATGTCGCCATGGTAACTCCAATCGCTTATAAAAGTAATAGCACCCATCTCGAGATCGAGCCGCACGTTTTGATATATATATTGTGGGGGTGCATGCTACGGTACGACCCGCATTCCGGTTGACGGAAGAAAAATAAATAAAGAGACCAGTTTAGAGGTGTAGAACTAGAAAATTTCAGGAAATTTAAACGGGGCCTGCCACGTGGTGCGTAATCAGTCACACACCCCCAATCAGAGGTTCTGTTGCCTAGCCCAGCATCCTAATGCTAGCTAACATGTTATCAATAGGTTCGAAGCAATAAGTAGAAAAAGTTGGGACAAATTAAAAAATTTGCAAAAATGCTAACTTGAGCTAGCATGCTAATGCTAACTAGCATGTTATCAATATCCTCGAAGCAATGAGTGGAAAAAGTTAAGCAAAATTCTAAAATTAGCACAAATGCTAACATGAGCTAGCATGCTAATGCTAACTAGCATATGCATGCTAGCTAACATGTAATCATTAGCTGCAACGTAATAACAGGGAAAAGTTAAGAAAATTCAAAAAAATAGCTAAAATGCTAAAATGAGCTAGCATGCTAATGCTAACTAGCATGCTAATGCTAGCTAACATGTAATTATTAGCTACAACGTAATCACTACGAAAAGTTAAGAAAATTTGAAAAATTAGCAAAAATGCTAACATGAGCTAGCATGCTAATGCTAACTAGCATGCTAATGCTAGCTAACATGTAATCATTAGCTTCAACGTAATCACTACGAAAAGTTAAGAAATGTTGAAAAATTAGCTAAAATTCTAAAATTAGCTAGCATGCTAATGCTAACTAGCATGCGCATGCTAGCTAACATGTAATCATTAGCTGCAACGTAATAACAGTGAAAAGTTAAGAAAATTCAAAAAAATAGTTAAAATGCTAAAATGAGCTAGCATGCTAATGCTAACTAGCATGCTAATGCTAGCTAACATGTAATCATTAGCTACAATGTAATCACTATGAAAAGTTAAGAAAATTAGAAAAATTAGCTAAAATGCTAACATGAGCTAGCATGCTAATGCTAACTAGCATGCTAATGCTAGCTAACATGTTATCATTAGCATCAGAGGAATCAGCACGAAAAGTTAGTCAAAAACCCAAATTTAGCTAAAATGCTAAAAATAGCTAGCATGCTAATGCTAACTAGCTTAAAAATGCTAAGTAGCATAATATTAGGTAAGGGGTGTGAATACTTTTCTATGTGTTGGAATACTCTCCTAAGTCAGATAAGCGGTCTGTTTTAAAAGCCCAGGCAGCAATGTGCTTAGAAATGAATGGACAATGTATTTGCTGAAGCATTATGGGAAATGGAGTTGTGGGCAGAACAAAGAATGTGCCTATTAAGTAAACTAACTTATAGACAGAAAGAGAGAGAGAGACAGGGACACAAAGTCCCTTAAGACCGCTCAATTCGCAGCTCCACAGTCACTGACAGAGAGACAGAGACGGGCAGACAGAGACAGACAGGGAGACAGAAAGAGACAGAGAAAGACAGAGAGACGGAAAGAGAGACAGAGACTGACAGAGAGACGGACAGAGAGACAGAGACAGACAGAGAGACGGAAAGAGAGACAGAGACAGACAGAGAGACGGACAGAGAGACAGAGACAGACAGAGAGACAGAGACGGGCAGACAGAGACAGACAGGGAGACAGAAAGAGACAGAGAAAGACAGACAAAGAGACAGAAAGAGAGACGGTGACGGACAGACAGAGACAGACAGGGAGACAGAAAGAGAGACAGAGATGGACAGAGAGACAGAGACGGGCAGACAGAGACAGACAGGGAGACAGAAAGAGAGACAGAGACAGACAGAGAGACGGACAGAGACAGAAAGAGAGACAGACAGAGACAAAGAAAGAGACAGAAAGAGAGACAGACAGAGAGAAAGAGACAGACAGAGAGACAGACAGACATACAGACAACCCCTATGAATCTTCTATAGAAAATCTGAGGGCTTTTATTTTGAAGAGCTTGTTTGAGTCTTATTTTGAAAGTCCATCATGGATGTCAGTTAAGGCTGATTGAATATCATATGTATAATGAAATCCTCTGAAGGGTAATCCATTAATCTAACAGGCCTTAACTCCATGTCTAAATAGAGTTCTAATGACCTTAAGTGACCTTTTGTTCTCCTCAGAGGCCAGCTGTGCAGTTGCTAAGTAACAGCAAAGTCACAGGTGCATGTGTGTGTGACCCAATCAGCTGATCAGACAGTGTGGGTCAAAAGTCAATTTCAAGACATGTATGAGCACTCCACACTAATCAGAATTACTGGAAATGAATCTACAGCTACCCAAATGTCAGTTTCAAGACATGTATGAGCACTCCACACTAATCAGAATTAGTGGAAATTAAGCTACAGCTACCCAAATGTCAGTTTCAAGACATGTATGAGCACTCCACACTAATCAGAATTAGTGGAAATTAAGCTACAGCTACCCAAATGTCAGTTTCAAGACATGTATGAGCACTCCACACTAATCAGAATTACTGGAAATGAATCTATAGCTACCCAAATGTCAGTTTCAAGACATGTATGAGCACTCCACACTAATCAGAATTACTGGAAATGAATCTACAGCTACCCAAATGTCAGTTTCAAGACATGTATGAGCACTCCACACTAATCAGAATTACTGGAAATGAAGCTACAGCTACCCAAATGTCAGTTTCAAGACATGAACAAGCACTCCACACTAATCAGAAAAAAAAGAGACAGAGAAAGGCAGAAAAGTTCTTTCAGACCGCTGCTTCCGCAGCGGACCCTCTGCTGAGAGACAGACATGGAGTCCTTCAGAGTCAGTCGCTGACGGAGAGAACCTCTATGTGAGAGTAGTGTAATAGTAGTAATAAATGTGTAATAGATCTTTAATAGTAGTGTAAAACAATAGGGTACTGTGATATTGTATTAAAAATCTTAGGGCTTTTATTTTGTAAATATTGTTTGAGTCTTATTTTGTGGGTCAAAGTTAATTTCAAGTTATGTAAGAGCACTCCACACTAATCAGAATTAGTACAAAGTAATCTATAGCTTCTATGGTAAACCTGAAGGCCTAAATCCATGTTCCAATAGAGTTGGAATGAACTCTAATGACCTCTGGCTCTCCTGAGAAGTGCAGGTGTGCCGTTGCTTGGCAACTAATGGCCGTGACTAATTTAGCGTGACTAATTTGTCTCTGACATGTCAGCCACTTTGAAGCTCTAAATCCATCTCTGACCCCAAAAAGGCTTCCGAACAAATTGCCGCTGTTCGAAAACCGTGCGATGTATCGAAAAAATTCTTGAAGCGTCAGTGACAGCCGGGTTTCGTCGTCGATCATGGAAAAGCACAACTCTCTACATATTTCACAGTCCAAGAACGAACGAGTTAAAAATGTCTTGTCACAAGGAGCAGCTTCAGAAACTGTCAGACTTGCTC
This sequence comes from Valencia hispanica, assembly GCA_963556495.2. Taxonomy (NCBI): domain Eukaryota; kingdom Metazoa; phylum Chordata; class Actinopteri; order Cyprinodontiformes; family Valenciidae; genus Valencia; species Valencia hispanica. The sequence goes on from OY747717.1 coordinate 38,600,678, forward strand.
AATGTTAAACAATAGGGGGATTTTCTGAAATCTGCTCAAAATGTGTCAGATTTTTTGCAAACGAAAGTCCGCTGAGAGAAAACGGTGAGACATAGAGAAATTTCGAAAAGATCGTGTGAATGTGGTCGGACGTGGCTTTCACATGGCCGAAAATCAGTTCAATAGAACGAAATATGTGACCGTGACGGCGAGTTAAAAAATAATTTGGGTTCGTGCTCGGACAAAGTCTCGCACTCTAACTTAACGGCAGTTACACTGAAAAATTTTTACATTTTTAAATTTGAGGCAAACTTTGTGTCGCTCAAAGGCTCATTGTAAAAAAACCGTAACAGATATCAACATCCCGTCTTCACTTCTGAAAAGTGCTCGGATATTCCAACAAACTGAGATTTCAATGGTTTTTCTAAGTGAACGTATGATGACACAGTAAATCCTCAAAAAAGTGGATTTTTTGGATCGCTCCGACTCCTGACTCCATTCATTCCTATGGGATTTTTGGGCGTGGTTTTTGGCTAATTACGTCGCCATGGTAACTCCAATCGCTTATAAAAGTAATAGCACCCATCTCGAGATCGAGCCGCACGTTTTGATATATATATTGTGGGGGTGCATGCTACGGTACGACCCGCATTAAGGTGGACGGAAGAAAAATAAATAAATAAACTAGAAAATTTCAGGAAATTTAAACGGGGCCTGCCACGTGGTGCGTAATCAGTCACACACCCCCAATCAGAGGTTATGCTGCCTAGCCTAGCATACTTATGCTAGCTAACATGTTGTCAATAGGTTCGAAGCAATAAGTAGAAAAAGTTGGGACAAATTAAAAAATTAGCAAAAATGCTAACATGAGCTAGCATGCTAATGCTAACTAGCATGTTATCAATATCCTCGAAGCAATGAGTGAAAAAAGTTAAGCAAAATTCAAAAATTAGCAAAAATGCTAACATGAGCTAGCATGCTAATGCTAACTAGCATGCTAATGCTAGCTAACATGTAATCATTAGCTGCAACATAATCACTACGAAAAGTTAAGAAATGTTGAAAAATTAGCTTAAATTCTAAAATTAGCTAGCATGCTAATGCTAACTAGCATGCGCATGCTAGCTAACATGTAATCATTTGCTGCAACGTAATAACAGTGAAAAGTTAAGAAAATTCAAAAAAATGGCTAAAATGCTAAAATGAGCTAGCATGCTAATGCTAACTAGCATGCTAATGCTAGCTAACATGTAATCATTAGCTACAACGTAATCACTACGAAAAGTTAAGAAAATTTGAAAAATTAGCTAAAATGCTAAAATGAGCTAGCATGCTAATGCTAACTAGCATGCTAATGCTAGCTAACATGTAATCATTAGCATCAGAGGAATCAGCACGAAAAGTTAGTCAAAAACCCAAATTTAGCTAAAATGCTAAAAATAGCTAGCATGCTAATGCTAACTAGCTTAATAATGCTAAGTAGCATAATATTAGGTAAGGGGTGTGAATACTTTTCTATGTGTTAGAATACTCTCCTAAGTCAGATAAGCGGTCTGTTTTAAAAGCCCAGGCAGCAATGTGCTTAGAAATGAATGGACAATGTCATTGCTGAAGCATTATGGGAAATGGAGTTGTGGCCAGAAGTAAAGAATGTGACTATTAAGTCAACTAATTTATAGACAGAAAGAGAGAGAGAGACAGGGACACAAAGTCCTTTAAGACCGCTCAATTCAGCTCGACAGTCACTGACAGAGAGACAGAGACGGGCAGACAGAGACAGACAGGGAGACAGAAAGAGACAGAGAAAGACAGACAAAGAGACAGAAAGAGACAGAGAAAGACAGACAAAGAGACAGAAAGAGAGACAGAGACAGACAGAGAGAAAGAGACAGAAAGAGAGACAGACAGAGAGAAAGAGACAGACAGAGAGACAGACAGAGAGAGAGAGAGAGAGAGAGAGAGAAAGAGACAGACAGAGACAGAGAAAGAAAGACAGGGAGACAGACAGAGAGACAGACAGAGACAGAAAGAGAGACACAGACAGAAAGAGACAGAGAAAGACAGACAAAGAGACAGAAAGAGAGACAGAGACAGACAGAGACAGAGAAAGACAGACAGGGAGACAGAAAGAGAGACAGAGACAGACAGAGAGATGGACAGAGACAGAGACAGACAGGGAGACAGAAAGAGAGACAGAGACAGACAGAGAGACGGACAGAGACAGACAGGGAGACAGACAGAGACAGAGAAAGACAGACAAAGAGATAGACAGAGAGACAGAGACACACAGGGAGAGAGAAAGACACAGAGAAAGACAGACAAAGAGACAGACAGAGACAGAGAAAGACAGACAGGGAGACAGACAGAGAGACAGAGACGGGCAGACAGAGACAGACAGGGAGACAGAAAGAGAGACAGAGACAGACAGAGACAGAGAAAGACAGTCAAAGAGACAGACAGAGAGACAGAGACGGACAGACAGAGACAGACAGGGAGACAGAAAGAGAGACAGAGACAGACAGACAAAGAGATAGACAGAGAGACAGAGACAGACAGGGAGACAGAAAGAGACAGACAGAGAGACAGACAGACAGAGACAGACAACCCCTATGAATCGTCTATGGAAAATCTGAAGGCTTTTATTTTGAAGAGCTTCTTTGAGTCTTATTTTGAAAGTCCATCATGGATGTCAGTTAAGGCTGATTGAATATCATATGTATAATGAAATCCTCTGAAGGGTAATCCATTAATCTAACAGGCCTTAACTCCATGTCTAAATAGAGTTCTAATGACCTTAAGAGACCTTTTGTTCTCCTCAGAGGCCAGCTGTGCTGTTGCTAAGTAACAGCAAAGTCACAGGTGCATGTGTGTGTGACCCAATCAGCTGATGCTCGGCTTACAGGCAGTCAGACAGACAGACAGAAACACAGCAATAGTTTAAAACAATAGGGTCCTGACATTGTATTGAAGATCAGAGGGCTTTTATTTTGAAGATATTGTTGAGTCTTATTTTGAAAGTCATGGATGTCAGTTGAGGCTGATTCAGTCTCTTTATTCATATGTTCCTACCACCAAGTCAATTTCAAGACATGTATGAGCACTCCACACTAATCAGAATTACTGGAAATGAAGCTACAGCTACCCAAATGTCAGTTTCAAGACATGAACAAGCACTCCACACTAATCAGAAAAAAAAGAGACAGAGAAAGGCAGAATGTTCTTGGAGAGTTCAGCTTCCACTGACAGAACGTCACACAGACAGCTTTCAGTCCGCTGCTTCCGCAGCGGACCCTCTGCTGAGAGACAGACATGGAGTCCTTCAGAGTCAGTCGCTGACGGAGAGAACCTCTATGTGAGAGTAGTGTAATAGTAGTAATAAATGTGTAATAGATCTTTAATAGTAGTGTAAAAAAATAGGGTACTGTGATATTGTATTAAAAATCTTAGGGCTTTTATTTTGTAAATATTGTTTGAGTCTTATTTTGTGGGTCAAAAGTTAATTTCAAGTTATGTAAGAGCACTCCACACTAATCAGAATGAATAGAAAGTAATCTACAGCTTCTATGGTAAACCTGAAGGCCTAAATCCATGTTCCAATAGAGTTGGAATGAACTCTAATGACCTCTGGCTCTCCTGAGAAGTGCAGGTGTGCCGTTGCTTGGCAACTAATGGCCGTGACTAATTTAGCGTGACTAATTTGTCTCTGACATGTCAGCCACTTTGAAGCTCTAAATCCATCTCTGACCCCAAAAACGGCTCCGAACAAATTGCCGCTGTTCAAAAACCATGCGATGTATCGAAAAAATTCTTGAAGCGTCAGTGACAGCCGGGTTTCGTCTTCGATCATGGAAAAGCACAACTCTCTACATATTTCACAGTCCGAGAACGAACGAGAAAAATGTCTTGTCACAAGCCCCAGCTTCAGAAATTGGCAGACTTGCTCAATGTTAAACAATAGGGGGATTTTCTGAAATCTGCTCAGAATTCATCTGATTTTTTGCAAACGAAAGTCCGCTGAGAGAAAACGGTGAGACATAGAGAAATTTGAAAAGATCGTGTGAATGTCATCGGGCGTGGCTTTCACATGGGCGAAAATCAGTTCAGTAGAAGGAAATATGTGAGCGTGACGACAAGTTAAAAAATAATTTGGGATCCAGCTCGGACAAAGTCTCGCACTCTAACTTAACGGCAGTTACACTGAAAATTTTTTAAATTTTTAAATTTGAGGCAAACTTTGGGTCGCTCAGAGGCTCATTGTGAAAAAACCGTAACAGATATCAACATCCCGTCTTCACTTCTGAAAAGTGCGCGGATATTCCTACAAACTGAGATTTTAATGGTTTTTCTAAGTGAACGTATGATGACACAGTAAATCCTCAAAAAAGTGGATTTTTTTGATCGCTCCGACACCTGACTCCATTCATTCCTATGGGATTTTTGGGCGTGGTTTTTCGCTAAATACGTCGCCATGGTAACTCCAATCGCTTATAAAAGTAATAGCACCCATCTCGAGATCGAGCCGCACGTTTTGATATATATATTGTGGGGGTGCATGCTACGGTACGACCCGCATTAAGGTGGACGGAAGAAAAATAAATAAATAAATAATAAAGAGTCCAGTTTAGAGGTGTAGAATAATAGGTGCCTTGCCATGCAATTGCATGGGAGGCAGTGCATTGCATTGCTTCGCAATGCAATGCTCTGCTTCTCCCTGCATTGCATTGGCAGGCCCCTAATAACTAGAAAATTTCAGGAAATTTAAACGGGGCCTGCCACGTGGTGCGTAATCAGTCACACACCCCCAATCAGAGGTTATGCTGCCTAGCCTAGCATACTAATGCTAGCTAACATGTTATCAATAGGTTCGAAGCAATAAGTAGAAAAAGTTGGGACAAATTAAAAAATTAGCAAAAATGCTAACATGAGCTAGCATGCTAATGCTAACTAGCATGTCATCAATATCCTTGAAGCAATGAGTGAAAAAAGTTAAGCAAAATTCAAAAATTAGCAAAAATGCTAACATGAGCTAGCATGCTAATGCTAACTAGCATGCTAATGCTAGCTAACATGTAATCATTAGCTGCAACATAATCACTACGAAAAGTTAAGAAATGTTGAAAAATTAGCTTAAATTCTAAAATTAGCTAGCATGCTAATGCTAACTAGCATGCGCATGCTAGCTAACATGTAATCATTTGCTGCAACGTAATAACAGTGAAAAGTTAAGAAAATTCAAAAAAATGGCTAAAATGCTAAAATGAGCTAGCATGCTAATGCTAACTAGCATGCTAATGCTAGCTAACATGTAATCATTAGCTACAACGTAATCACTACGAAAAGTTAAGAAAATTTGAAAAATTAGCAAAAATGCTAACATGAGATAGCATGCTAATGCTAACTAGCATGCTAATGCTAGCTAACATGTTATCATTAGCATCAGAGGAATCAGCACGAAAAGTTAGTCAAAAACCCAAATTTAGCTAAAATGCTAAAAATAGCTAGCATGCTAATGCTAACTAGCTTAATAATGCTAAGTAGCATAATATTAGGTAAGGGGTGTGAATACTTTTCTATGTGTTAGAATACTCTCCTAAGTCAGATAAGCGGTCTGTTTTAAAAGCCCAGGCAACAATGTGCTTAGAAATGAATGGACAATGTCATTGCTGAAGCATTATGGGAAATGGAGTTGTGGCCAGAACAAAGAATGTGCCTATTAAGTCAACTAACTTATAGACAGAAAAAGAGAGAGAGAGACAGGGACACAAAGTCCTTTAAGACCGCTCAATTCGCAGCTCGACAGTCACTGACAGAGAGACAGAGACGGGCAGACAGAGACAGACAGGGAGACAGAAAGAGACAGAGAAAGACAGACAAAGAGACAGAAAGAGACAGAGAAAGACAGACAAAGAGACAGAAAGAGAGACAGAGACAGACAGAGAGAAAGAGACAGAAAGAGAGACAGACAGAGAGAAAGAGACAGACAGAGAGACAGACAGAGAGAGAGAGAGAGAGAGAGAGAGAGAGAGAAAGAGACAGACAGAGACAGAGAAAGAAAGACAGGGAGACAGACAGAGAGACAGACAGAGACAGAAAGAGAGACACAGACAGAAAGAGACAGAGAAAGACAGACAAAGAGACAGAAAGAGAGACAGAGACAGACAGAGACAGAGAAAGACAGACAGGGAGACAGAAAGAGAGACAGAGACAGACAGAGAGATGGACAGAGACAGAGACAGACAGGGAGACAGAAAGAGAGACAGAGACAGACAGAGAGACGGACAGAGACAGACAGGGAGACAGACAGAGACAGAGAAAGACAGACAAAGAGATAGACAGAGAGACAGAGACACACAGGGAGAGAGAAAGACACAGAGAGCTCTAAGGATCAACAGACAAAGAGACAGACAGAGACAGAGAAAGACAGACAGGGAGACAGACAGAGAGACAGAGACGGGCAGACAGAGACAGACAGGGAGACAGAAAGAGAGACAGAGACAGACAGAGACAAGACAGAGAAAGACAGTCAGAAAGAGACAGACAGAGAGACAGAGACGGACAGACAGAGACAGACAGGGAGACAGAAAGAGAGACAGAGACAGACAGACAAAGAGATAGACAGAGAGACAGAGAGACGGAAAGAGACAGACAGAGAGAAAGAGACAGACAGAGAGACAGACAGACAGAGACAGACAACCCCTATGAATCGTCTATGGAAAATCTGAAGGCTTTTATTTTGAAGAGCTTCTTTGAGTCTTATTTTGAAAGTCCATCATGGATGTCAGTTAAGGCTGATTGAATATCATATGTATAATGAAATCCTCTGAAGGGTAATCCATTAATCTAACAGGCCTTAACTCCATGTCTAAATAGAGTTCTAATGACCTTAAGAGACCTTTTGTTCTCCTCAGAGGCCAGCTGTGCTGTTGCTAAGTAACAGCAAAGTCACAGGTGCATGTGTGTGTGACCCAATCAGCTGATCAGACAGTGTGGGTCAAAAGTCAATTTCAAGACATGTATGAGCACTCCACACTAATCAGAATTACTGGAAATGAAGCTACAGCTACCCAAATGTCAGTTTCAAGACATGAACAAGCACTCCACACTAATCAGAAAAAAAAGAGACAGAGAAAGGCAGAAAAGTTCTTTCAGTCCGCTGCTTCCGCAGCGGACCCTCTGCTGAGAGACAGACATGGAGTCCTTCAGAGTCAGTCGCTGACGGAGAGAACCTCTATGTGAGAGTAGTGTAATAGTAGTAATAAATGTGTAATAGATCTTTAATAGTAGTGTAAAAAAATAGGGTACTGTGATATCGTATTAAAAATCTTAGGGCTTTTATTTTGTAAATATTGTTTGAGTCTTATTTTGTGGGTCAAAGTTAATTTCAAGTTATGTAAGAGCACTCCACACTAATCAGAATGAATAGAAAGTAATCTACAGCTTCTATGGTAAACCTGAAGGCCTAAATCCATGTTCCAAAAGAGTTGGAATGAACTCTAATGACCTCTGGCTCTCCTGAGAAGTGCAGGTGTGCCGTTGCTTGGCAACTAATGGCCGTGACTAATTTAGCGTGACTAATTTGTCTCTGACATGTCAGCCACTTTGAAGCTCTAAATCCATCTCTGACCCCAAAAACGGCTCCGAACAAATTGCCGCTGTTCGAAAACCATGCGAGGTATCGAAAAAATTCTTGAAGCGTCAGTGACAGCCGGGTTTCGTCTTCGATCATGGAAAAGCACAACTCTCTACATATTTCACAGTCCAAGAACGAACGAGTTAAAAATGTCTTGTCACAAGCCCCAGCTTCAGAAATTGGCAGACTTGCTCAATGTTAAACAATAGGGGGATTTTCTGAAATCTGCTCAGAATTCATCTGATTTTTTGCAAACGAAAGTCCGCTGAGAGAAAACGGTGAGACATAGAGAAATTTCGAAAAGATCGTGTGAATGTCATCGGGCGTGGCTTTCACATGGGCGAAAATCAGTTCAGTAGAAGGAAATATGTGAGCGTGACGACAAGTTAAAAAATAATTTGGGATCCAGCTCGGACAAAGTCTCGCACTCTAACTTAACGGCAGTTACACTGAAAATTTTTTAAATTTTTAAATTTGAGGCAAACTTTGGGTCGCTCAGAGGCTCATTGTGAAAAAACCGTAACAGATATCAACATCCCGTCTTCACTTCTGAAAAGTGCTCGGATATTCCTACAAACTGAGATTTCAATGGTTTTTCTAAGTGAACGTATGATGACACAGTAAATCCTCAAAAAAGTGGATTTTTTTGATCGCTCCGACACCGGACTCCATTCATTCCTATGGGATTTTTGGGCGTGGTTTTTCGCTAATTACGTCGCCATGGTAACTCCAATCGCTTATAAAAGTAATAGCACCCATCTCGAGATCGAGCCGCACGTTTTGATATATATATTGTGGGGGTGCATGCTACGGTACGACCCGCATTAAGGTGGACGGAAGAAAAATAAATAAATAAACTAGAAAATTTCAGGAAATTTAAACGGGGCCTGCCACGTGGTGCGTAATCAGTCACACACCCCCATTCAGAGCTTCTGTTGCCTAGAACAAATTAAAAAAATAGCTAAAATGCTAACATGAGCTAGCATGCTAATGCTAACTAGCATGCTAATGATAGCTAGCATGTTATTAATAGCCTCGAAGCAATGAGTAAAAAAAGTTAAGCAAAATTCAAAAATTAGCAAAAATGCTAACATGAGCTAGCATGCTAATGCTAGCTAACATGTAATCATTAGCTACAACGTAATCACTACGAAAAGTTAAGAAAAATTGAAAAATTAGCAAAAATGCTAACATGAGCTAGCATGCTAATGCTAACTAGCATGCTAATGCTAGCTAACATGTAATCAAAACCTGCAACATAATCACTACGAAAAGTTAAGAAATGTTGAAAAATTAGCTAAAATTCTAAATTTAGCTAGCATGCTAATGCTAACTAGCATGCGCATGCTAGCTAACATGTAATCATTAGCTGCAACGTAATAACAGTGAAAAGTTAAGAAAATTCAAAAAAATAGCTAAAATGCTAAAATGAGCTAGCATGCTAATGCTAACTAGCATGCTAATGCTAGCTAACATGTAATCATTAGCTACAACGTAATCACTACGAAACGTTAAGAAAATTTGAAAAATTAGCTAAAATGCTAACATGAGCTAGCATGCTAATGCTAGCTAGCATGCTAATGCTAGCTAACATGTAATCATTAGCTGCAACGTAATAACAGTGAAAAGTTAAGAAAATTCAAAAAAATAGCTAAAATGCTAAAATGAGCTAGCATGCTAATGCTAACTAGCATGCTAATGCTAGCTAACATGTAATCATTAGCTACAACGTAATCACTACGAAACGTTAAGAAAATTTGAAAAATTAGCTAAAATGCTAACATGAGCTAGCATGCTAATGCTAGCTAGCATGCGCATGCTAGCTAACATGTAATCATTAGCTGCAACGTAATAACAGTGAAAAGTTAAGAAAATTCAAAAAAATAGCTAAAATGCTAAAATGAGCTAGCATGCTAATGCTAACTAGCATGCTAATGCTAGCTAACATGTAATCATTAGCTACAACGTAATCACTACGAAAAGTTAAGAAAATTTGAAAAATTAGCTAAAATGCTAACATGAGCTAGCATGCTAATGCTAACTAGCATGCTAATGCTAGCTAACATGTTATCATTAGCATCAGAGGAATCAGCACGAAAAGTTAGTCAAAAACCCAAATTTAGCTAAAATGCTACAAATAGCTAGCATGCTAATGCTAACTAGCTTAATAATGCTAAGTAGCATAATATTAGGTAAGGGGTGTGAATACTTTTCTATGTGTTAGAATACTCTCCTAAGTCAGATAAGCGGTCTGTTTTAAAAGCCCAGGCAACAATGTGCTTAGAAATGAATGGACAATGTCATTGCTGAAGCATTATGGGAAATGGAGTTGTGGCCAGAGTAAAGAATGTGCCTATTAAGTCAACTAACTTATAGACAGAAAGAGAGAGAGAGACAGGGACACAAAGTCCTTTAAGACCGCTCAATTCGCAGCTCCACAGTCACTGACAGAGAGACAGAGACGGGCAGACAGACACAGACAGGGAGACAGAAAGAGACAGAGAAAGACAGACAAAGAGACAGAAAGAGAGACAGAGACAGACAGAGAGAGAAAGACAGACAGGGAGACAGAAAGAGAGACAGACAGAGACAGAAAGAGAGACAGAGACAGAGAGAGACAGAGAAAGACAGACAGACAAAGAGACAGAAAGAGAGACAGAGACAGACAGAGACAGAGAAAGACAGACAGGGAGACAGACAGAGACAGAAAGAGAGACAGAGATAGACAGAGACAGAGAAAGACAGACAGGGAGACAGAAAGAGAGACAGACAGAGACAGAAAGAGAGACAGAGACAGAAAGAGACAGAGAAAGACAGACAAAGAGACAGAAAGAGAGACAGACAGAGAGAAAGAGACAGACAGACAACCCCTATGAATCTTCTATAGAAAATCTGAGGGCTTTTATTTTGAAGAGCTTGTTTGAGTCTTATTTTGAAAGTCCATCATGGATGTCAGTTAAGGCTGATTGAATATCATATGTATAATGAAATTCTCTGAAGGGTAATCCATTAATCTAACAGGCCTTAACTCCATGTCTAAATAGAGTTCTAATGACCTTAAGAGACCTTTTGTTCTCCTCAGAGGCCAGCTGTGCTGTTGCTAAGTAACAGCAAAGTCACAGGTGCATGTGTGTGTGACCCAATCAGCTGATCAGACAGTGTGGGTCAAAAGTCACTTTCAAGACATGTATGAGCACTCCACACTAATCAGAATTACTGGAAATGAATCTACAGCTACCCAAATGTCAGTTTCAAGACATGTATGAGCACTCCACACTAATCAGAAAAAAAAGAGACAGAGAAAGGCAGAAAAGTTCTTTCAGACCGCTGCTTCCGCAGCGGACCCTCCGCTGAGACACAGACATGGAGTCCTTCAGAGTCAGTCGCTGACGGAGAGAACCTCTATGTGAGAGTAGTGTAATAGTAGTAATAAATGTGTAATAGATCTTTAATAGTAGTGTAAAATAATAGGGTACTGTGATATTGTATACAAAATCTTAGGGCTTTTATTTTGTAAATATTGTTTGAGTCTTATTTTGTGGGTCAAAAGTCAGTTTCAAGACATGTAAGAGCACTCCACACTAATCAGAATTAGTACAAAGTAATCTACAGCTTCTATGGTAAATCTGAAGGCCTAAATCCATGTTCAAATAGAGTTGGAATGAACTCTAATGACCTCTGGCTCTCCTGAGAAGTGCAGGTGTGCCGTTGCTTGGCAACTAATGGCCGTGACTAATTTAGCGTGACTAATTTGTCTCTGACATGTCAGCCACTTTGAAGCTCTAAATCCATCTCTGACCCCAAAAAGGCTTCCGAACAAATTGCTGCTGTTCAAAAACCGTGCGATGTATCGAAAAAATTCTTGAAGCGTCAGTGAGAGCCGGGTTTCGCCTTCGATCATGGAAAAGCACAACTCTCTACATATTTCAGAGTCCGAGAACAAACGAGTTAAAAATGTCTTGTCACAAGCCCCAGCTTCAGAAACTGTCAGACTTGCTCAATGTTAAACAATAGGGGGATTTTCTGAAATCTGCTCAAAATGTGTCTGATTTTTTGCAAACGAAAGTCCGCTGAGAGAAAACGGTGAGACATAGAGAAATTTTGAAAAGATCGTGTGAATGTCATCGGGCGTGGCTTTCACATGGGCGAAAATCAGTTCAGTAGAAGGAAATATGTGACCGTGACGACGAGTTAAAAAATAATTTGGGTTCCAGCTCGGACAAAGTCTCGCACTCTAACTTAACGGCAGTTACACTGAAAAATTTTTAAATTTTTAAATTTGAGGCAAACTTTGGGTCGCTCAGAGGCTCATTGTGAAAAAACCGTAACAGATATCAACATCCCGTCTTCACTTCTGAAAAGTGCTCGGATATTCCTACAAACTGAGATTTTAATGGTTTTTCTAAGTGAACGTATGATGACACAGTAAATCCTCAAAAAAGTGGATTTTTTTGATCGCTCCGACACCGGACTCCATTCATTCCTATGGGATTTTTGGGCGTGGTTTTTTGCTAATTACGTCGCCATGGTAACTCCAATCGCTTATAAAAGTAATAGCACCCATCTCGAGATCGAGCCGCACGTTTTGATATATATATTGTGGGGGTGCATGCTACGGTACGACCCGCATTAAGGTGGACGGAAGAAAAATAAATAAATAAATAATAAAGAGTCCAGTTTAGAGGTGTAGAATAATAGGTGCCTTGCCATGCAATTGCATGGGAGGCAGTGCATTGCATTGCTTCGCAATGCAATGCTCTGCTTCTCCCTGCATTGCATTGGCAGGCCCCTAATAATAAAGAGTCCAGTTTAGAGGTGTAGAATAATAGGTGCCTTGCCATGCAATTGCATGGGAGGCAGTGCATTGCATTGCTTCGCAATGCAATGCTCTGCTTCTCCCTGCATTGCATTGGCAGGCCCCTAACTAGAAAATTTCAGGAAATTTAAACGGGGCCTGCCACGTGGTGCGTAATCAGTCACACACCCCCAATCAGAGGTTATGCTGCCTAGCCTAGCACACTAATGCTAGCTAACATGTTATCAATAGGTTCGAAGCAATAAGTAGAAAAAGTTGGGACAAATTAAAAAATTTGCAAAAATGCTAACATGAGCTAGCATGCTAATGCTAACTAGCATGTTATCAATATCCTCGAAGCAATGAGTGAAAAAAGTTAAGCAAAATTCAAAAATTAGCAAAAATGCTAACATGAGCTAGCATGCTAATGCTAACTAGCATGCGCATGCTAGCTAACATGTAATCATTAGCTGCAACGTAATAACAGTGAAAAGTTAAGAAAATTCAAAAAAATAGCTAAAATGCTAAAATGAGCTAGCTAAAATGAGCACACCCCCAATCTAACATGTTATCAATAGGTTCGAAGCAATAAGTAGAAAAAGTTGGGACAAATTAAAAAAATGCTTAAATGCTAACATGAGCTAGCATGCTAATGCTAACTAGCATGTTATCAATAGCCTCGAAGCAATGAGTAAAAAAAGTTAAGCAAATTCAAAAAATTAGCTAAAATGCTAACATGAGCTAGCATGCTAATGCTAACTAGCATTTTATCAATAGCCTCGAAGCAATGAGTAAAAAAAGTTAAGAAAGATTCCAAAATTAGCAAAAATGCTAACATGAGCTAGCATGCTAATGCTAACTAGCATACTAATGCTAGCTAACATGTAATCGTTAGCCTCAACGTAATCACTACGAAAAGTTAAGAAATTTTAAAAAATTAGCTAAAATGCTAACATGAGCTAGCATGCTAATGCTAACTAGCATGCTAATGCTAGCTAACATGTAATCATTAGCTACGACGTAATCATTACGAAAAGTTACGAAAATGTCAAAAAATTTCTTAAATGCTAGCATGAGCTAGCATGCTAATGCTAACTAGCATGCGCATGCTAGCTAACATGTAACAAATAGCATCAGAGGAATCAGCACGAAAAGTTAGTCAAAAACCCAAATTTAGCTAAAATGCTAAAAATAGCTAGCATGCTAATGCTAACTAGCTTAATAATGCTAAGTAGCATAATATTAGGTAAGGGGTGTGAATACTTTTCTATGTGTTAGAATACTCTCCAAGTCAGATAAGCGGTCTGTTTTAAAAGCCCAGGCAGCAATGTGCTTAGAAATGAATGGACAATGTATTTGCTGAAGCATTATGGGAAATGGAGTTGTGGCCAGAACAAAGAATGTGCCTATTAAGTCAACTAACTTATAGACAGAAAGAGAGAGAGAGACAGGGACACAAAGTCCTTTAAGACCGCTCAATTCGCAGCTCCACAGTCACTGACAGAGAGACAGAGACGGGCAGACAGAGACAGACAGGGAGACAGAAAGAGAGACAGAGACAGACAGAGAGACAGAAAGAGACAGACAGAGAGACAGAGACGGGCAGACAGAGACAGACAGGGAGACAGAAAGAGAGACAGAGACAGACAGAGAGACAGAAAGAGACAGAGAAAGACAGACAAAGAGACAGAAAGAGAGACAGAAAGAGAGAAAGAGACAGACAGAGAGAAAGACAGACAGACAACCCCTATGAATCGTCTATAGAAAATCTGAAGGCTTTTATTTTGAAGAGCTTGTTTGAGTCTTATTTTGAAAGTCCATCATGGATGTCAGTTAAGGCTGATTGAATATCATATGTATAATGAAATCCTCTGAAGGGTAATCCATTAATCTAACAGGCCTTAACTCCATGTCTAAATAGAGTTCTAATGACCTTAAGTGACCTTTTGTTCTCCTCAGAGGCCAGCTGTGCTGTTGCTAAGTAACAGCAAAGTCACAGGTGCATGTGTGTGTGACCCAATCAGCTGATGCTCGGCTTACAGGCAGGCAGTCAGACAGACAGACAGACAGACAGACAGAAAGACAGCAATAGTTTAAAACAATAGGGTCCTGTGATATTGTATTGAAGATCAGAGGGCTTTTATTTTGAAGAGATTATTTGAGTCTTATTTTGAAAGTCCAGCATGGATGTCAGTTGAGGCTGATTCAGTCTCTTTATTCATATGTTGCGCTACCACCAATGGTAATCAACTGTTCTATCAGACCTTAAATTCATGTCCATAGAGTGTTATGATGACCTTTAGTGACCTTTAATGAGCTCTCCTCCACAGAGCCTCAGACAGTGTGGGTCAAAAGTCAATTTCAAGACATGTATGAGCACTCCACACTAATCAGAATTACTGGAAATGTAGCTACAGCTACCCAAATGTCAGTTTCAAGACATGAACAAGCACTCCACACTAATCAGACAAAAAAAGAGACAGAGAAAGGCAGAAAAATTCTTTCAGACCGCTGCTTCCGCAGCGGACCCTCCGCGAGAGACAGACATAGAGTCCTTCAGAGTCAGTCGCTGGCTCATCTCCAAAGAGACAAGAGGTGCAGCTGCTGCTTAGAGGGACAGACAGACAGACAGACAGACAGACAGACAGACAGACAGACAGACAGACAGACAGACAGACAGACAGACAGACAGACAGACAGACAGACAGACAGACTGCAGTAGTGTAAAACAATAAGCTGCTATGATCTTCTATAGAAAATCTGAGGGCTTTTATTTTGAAGAGCTTGTTTGAGTCTTATTTTGAAAGTCCATCATGGATGTCAGTTAAGGCTGATTGAATATCATATGTATAATGAAATCCTCTGAAGGGTAATCCATTAATCTAACAGGCCTTAACTCCATGTCTAAATAGAGTTCTAATGACCTTAAGAGACCTTTTGTTCTCCTCAGAGGCCAGCTGTGCTGTTGCTAAGTAACAGCAAAGTCACAGGTGCATGTGTGTGTGACCCAATCAGCTGATCAGACAGTGTGGGTCAAAAGTCACTTTCAAGACATGTATGAGCACTCCACACTAATCAGAATTACTGGAAATGAAGCTACAGCTACCCAAATGTCAGTTTCAAGACATGAACAAGCACTCCACACTAATCAGAAAAAAAAGAGACAGAGAAAGGCAGAAAAGTTCTTTCAGACCGCTGCTTCCGCAGCGGACCCTCTGCTGAGACACAGACATGGAGTCCTTCAGAGTCAGTCGCTGACGGAGAGAACCTCTATGTGAGAGTAGTGTAATAGTAGTAATAAATGTGTAATAGATCTTTAATAGTAGTGTAAAATAATAGGGTACTGTGATATTGTATACAAAATCTTAGGGCTTTTATTTTGTAAATATTGTTTGAGTCTTATTTTGTGGGTCAAAAGTCAGTTTCAAGACATGTAAGAGCACTCCACACTAATCAGAATTAGTACAAAGTAATCTACAGCTTCTATGGTAAACCTGAAGGCCTAAATCCATGTTCAAATAGAGTTGGAATGAACTCTAATGACCTCTGGCTCTCCTGAGAAGTGCAGGTGTGCCGTTGCTTGGCAACTAATGGCCGTGACTAATTTAGCGTGACTAATTTGTCTCTGACATGTCAGCCACTTTGAAGCTCTAAATCCATCTCTGACCCCAAAAAGGCTTCCGAACAAATTGCCGCTGTTCAAAAACCGTGCGATGTATCGAAAAAATTCTTGAAGCGTCAGTGAGAGCCGGGTTTCGCCTTCGATCATGGAAAAGCACAACTCTCTACATATTTCAGAGTCCGAGAACAAACGAGTTAAAAATGTCTTGTCACAAGCCCCAGCTTCAGAAACTGTCAGACTTGCTCAATGTTAAACAATAGGGGGATTTTCTGAAATCTGCTCAAAATGTGTCTGATTTTTTGCAAACGAAAGTCCGCTGAGAGAAAACGGTGAGACATAGAGAAATTTTGAAAAGATCGTGTGAATGTCATCGGGCGTGGCTTTCACATGGGCGAAAATCAGTTCAGTAGAAGGAAATATGTGACCGTGACGACGAGTTAAAAAATAATTTGGGTTCCAGCTCGGACAAAGTCTCGCACTCTAACTTAACGGCAGTTACACTGAAAAATTTTTAAATTTTTAAATTTGAGGCAAACTTTGGGTCGCTCAGAGGCTCATTGTGAAAAAACCGTAACAGATATCAACATCCCGTCTTCACTTCTGAAAAGTGCTCGGATATTCCTACAAACTGAGATTTTAATGGTTTTTCTAAGTGAACGTATGATGACACAGTAAATCCTCAAAAAAGTGGATTTTTTTGATCGCTCCGACACCGGACTCCATTCATTCCTATGGGATTTTTGGGCGTGGTTTTTTGCTAATTACGTCGCCATGGTAACTCCAATCGCTTATAAAAGTAATAGCACCCATCTCGAGATCGAGCCGCACGTTTTGATATATATATTGTGGGGGTGCATGCTACGGTACGACCCGCATTAAGGTGGACGAAAAATAAATAAATAAATAATAAAGAGTCCAGGTGGAGGTGTAGAATAATAGGTGCCTTGCCATGCAATTGCATGGGAGGCAGTGCATTGCATTGCTTCGCAATGCAAATTGCATTAAACTAGAAAATTTCAGGAAATTTAAACGGGGCCTGCCACGTGGTGCGTAATCATTCACACACCCCCAATCAGCTAGCCCAGCATAAATAATGCTAGCTAACATGTTATCAATAGGTTCGAAGCAATAAGTAGAAAAAGTTGGGACAAATTAAAAAATTTGCAAAAATGCTAACATGAGCTAGCATGCTAATGCTAACTAGCATGTTATCAATATCCTCGAAGCAATGAGTGAAAAAAGTTAAGCAAAATTCAAAAATTAGCAAAAATGCTAACATGAGCTAGCATGCTAATGCTAACTAGCATGCGCATGCTAGCTAACATGTAATCATTAGCTGCAACGTAATAACAGTGAAAAGTTAAGAAAATTCAAAAAAATAGCTAAAATGCTAAAATGAGCTAGCTAAAATGAGCACACCCCCAATCTAACATGTTATCAATAGGTTCGAAGCAATAAGTAGAAAAAGTTGGGACAAATTAAAAAAATGCTTAAATGCTAACATGAGCTAGCATGCTAATGCTAACTAGCATGTTATCAACAGCCTCGAAGCAATGAGTAAAAAAAGTTAAGCAAAATTCAAAAATTAGCAAAAATGTTAACATGAGCTAGCATGCTAATGCTAACTAGCATGTTATCAACAGCCTCAAAGCAATGAGTAAAAAAAGTTAAGCAAAATTCAAAAATTAGCAAAAATGCTAATACGAGCTAGCATGCTAATGCTAGCTAGCATGTTATTAAAAGCCTTGAAGCAATGAGTGAAAAAAGTTAAGCAAAATTCAAAAATTAGCTAAAATGCTAAAATTAGCTAGCATGCTAATGCTAACTAGCATGCTAATGCTAGCTAACATGTAATCATTAGCTGCAACATAATCACTACGAAAAGTTAAGAAATGTTGAAAAATTAGCTAAAATTCTAAAAGTAGCTGCATGCTAATGCTAATGCTAACTAGCATGCCATGCTAATGCTAAAATGAGCTAGCATGCTAATGCTAACTAGCATGCTAATGCTAGCTAACATGTAATTATTAGCTACAACGTAATCACTACGAAAAGTTAAGAAAATTTGAAAAATTAGCAAAAATGCTAACATGAGCTAGCATGCTAATGCTAACTAGCATGCTAATGCTAGCTAACATGTAATCATTAGCTTCAACGTAATCACTACGAAAAGTTAAGAAATGTTGAAAAATTAGCTAAAATTCTAAAATTAGCTAGCATGCTAATGCTAACTAGCATGCGCATGCTAGCTAACATGTAATCATTAGCTGCAACGTAATAACAGTGAAAAGTTAAGAAAATTCAAAAAAATAGTTAAAATGCTAAAATGAGCTAGCATGCTAATGCTAACTAGCATGCTAATGCTAGCTAACATGTAATCATTAGCTACAACGTAATCACTACGAAAAGTTAAGAAAATTTGAAAAATTAGCTAAAATGCTAACATGAGCTAGCATGCTAATGCTAACTAGCATGCTAATGCTAGCTAACATGTTATCATTAGCATCAGAGGAATCAGCACGAAAAGTTAGTCAAAAACCCAAATTTAGCTAAAATGCTAAAAATAGCTAGCATGCTAATGCTAACTAGCTTAATAATGCTAAGTAGCATAATATTAGGTAAGGGGTGTGAATACTTTTCTATGTGTTGGAATACTCTCCTAAGTCAGATAAGCGGTCTGTTTTAAAAGCCCAGGCAGCAATGTGCTTAGAAATGAATGGACAATGTATTTGCTGAAGCATTATGGGAAATGGAGTTGTGGCCAGAACAAAGAATGTGCCTATTAAGTCAACTAACTTATAGACAGAAAGAGAGAGAGAGACAGGGACACAAAGTCCTTTAAGACCGCTCAATTCTCAGCTCCACAGTCACTGACAGAGAGACAGAGACGGGCAGACAGAGACAGACAGGGAGACAGAAAGAGAGACAGAGACAGACAGAGAGACGGAAAGAGAGACAGAGACAGACAGAGAGACGGACAGAGAGACAGAGACAGACAGAGAGACTGAAAGAGAGACAGAGACAGACAGAGAGACGGACAGAGACAGACAGAGAGACAGAGACGGGCAGACAGAGACAGACAGGGAGACAGAAAGAGACAGAGAAAGACAGACAAAGAGACAGAAAGAGAGACGGTGACGGACAGACAGAGACAGACAGGGAGACAGAAAGAGAGACAGAGATGGACAGAGAGACAGAGACGGGCAGACAGAGAAAGACAGGGAGACAGAAAGAGAGACAGAGACAGACAGAGAGACGGACAGAGACTGAAAGAGAGACAGACAGAGAGAAAGAGACAGACAGAGAGAGACAGACAGAGAGAAAGAGACAGACAGAGAGACAGACAGACAGACAGACAACCCCTATGAATCTTCTATAGAAAATCTGAAGGCTTTTATTTTGAAGAGCTTGTTTGAGTCTTATTTTGAAAGTCCATCATGGATGTCAGTTAAGGCTGATTGAATATCATATGTATAATGAAATCCTCTGAAGGGTAATCCATTAATCTAACAGGCCTTAACTCCATGTCTAAATAGAGTTCTAATGACCTTAAGTGACCTTTTGTTCTCCTCAGAGGCCAGCTGTGCTGTTGCTAAGTAACAGCAAAGTCACAGGTGCATGTGTGTGTGACCCAATCATCTGATGCTCGGCTTACAGGCAGTCAGACAGACAGACAGAAAAAGAGCAATAGTTTAAAACAATAGGGTTCTGTGATATTGTATTGAACAGTGTGGGTCAAAAGTCAATTTCAAGACATGTATGAGCACTCCACACTAATCAGAATTACTGGAAATGAATCTACAGCTACCCAAATGTCAGTTTCAAGACATGTATGAGCACTCCACACTAATCAGAATTAGTGGAAATTAATCTACAGCTACCCAAATGTCAGTTTCAAGACATGTATGAGCACTCCACACTAATCAGAATTAGTGGAAATGAAGCTACGGCTACCCAAATGTCAGTTTCAAGACATGTATGAGCACTCCACACTAATCAGAAAAAAAAGAGACAGAGAAAGGCAGAAAAGTTCTTTCAGACCGCTGCTTCCGCAGCGGACCCTCCGCTGAGAGACAGACATAGAGTCCTTCAGAGTCAGTCGCTGACAGAGAGAAAGAGGCAGACAGTAAAGTTCTAGGAAAGCGCTGCTTTCGCAGCGCAGCTTCCACTGACAGAACGTCACACAGACAGCTGATGTCTCAGTTCTTTCAGACCGCTGCTTCCGCAGCGGACCCTCCGCTGAGAGACAGACATGGAATCCTTCAGAGTCAGTCGCTGGCTCATCTCCAAAGAGACAAGAGGTGCAGCTGCTGCTTAGAGGGACAGACAGACAGACAGACAGACAGACAGACAGACAGACAGACAGACAGACAGACAGACAGACAGACAGACAGACAGACAGACAGACAGACAGACAGACAGACAGACAGGAGGGCAGACAGACAGACAGGAGGGCAGACAGACAGGAGGGCAGACAGACTGCAGTAGTGTAAAACAATAAGCTGCTATGATCTTCTATAGAAAATCTGAGGGCTTTTATTTTGAAGAGCTTGTTTGAGTCTTATTTTGAAAGTCCATCATGGATGTCAGTTAAGGCTGATTGAATATCATATGTATAATGAAATCCTCTGAAGGGTAATCCATTAATCTAACAGGCCTTAACTCCATGTCTAAATAGAGTTCTAATGACCTTAAGAGACCTTTTGTTCTCCTCAGAGGCCAGCTGTGCTGTTGCTAAGTAACAGCAAAGTCACAGGTGCATGTGTTTGTGACCCAATCAGCTGAATAGACAGTGTGGGTCAAAAGTCAATTTCAAGACATGTATGAGCACTCCACACTAATCAGAATAACTGGAAATGAAGCTACAGCTACCCATATGTCAGTTTCAAGACATGAACAAGCACTCCACACTAATCAGAAAAAAAAGAGACAGAGAAAGGCAGAAAAGTTCTTTCAGACCGCTGCTTCCGCAGCGGACCCTCTGCTGAGAGACAGACATGGAGTCCTTCAGAGTCAGTCGCTGACGGAGAGAACCTCTATGTGAGAGTAGTGTAATAGTAGTAATAAATGTGTAATAGATCTTTAATAGTAGTGTAAAATAATAGGGTACTGTGATATTGTATACAAAATCTTAGGGCTTTTATTTTGTAAATATTGTTTGAGTCTTATTTTGTGGGTCAAAAGTCAGGCTCAAGACATGTAAGAGCACTCCACACTAATCAGAATTAGTACAAAGTAATCTACAGCTTCTATGGTAAACCTGAAGGCCTAAATCCATGTTCAAATAGAGTTGGAATGAACTCTAATGACCTCTGGCTCTCCTGAGAAGTGCAGGTGTGCCGTTGCTTGGCAACTAATGGCCGTGACTAATTTAGCGTGACTAATTTGTCTCTGACATGTCAGCCACTTTGAAGCTCTAAATCCATCTCTGACCCCAAAAAGGCTTCCGAACAAATTGCCGCTGTTCGAAAACCGTGCGATGTATCGAAAAAATTCTTGAAGCGTCAGTGAGAGCCGGGTTTCGTCTTCGATCATGGAAAAGCACAACTCTCTACATATTTCAGAGTCCGAGAACGAACGAGTTAAAAATGTCTTGTCACAAGCCCCAGCTTCAGAAACTGTCAGACTTGCTCAATGTTAAACAATAGGGGGATTTTCTGAAATCTGCTCAAAATGTGTCTGATTTTTTGCAAACGAAAGTCCGCTGAGAGAAAACGGTGAGACATAGAGAAATTTCGAAAAGATCGTGTGAATGTGGTCGGACGTGGCTTTCACATGGCCGAAAATCAGTTCAATAGAACGAAATATGTGACCGTGACGGCGAGTTAAAAAATAATTTGGGTTCGTGCTCGGACAAAGTCTCGCACTCTAACTTAACGGCAGTTACACTGAAAAATTTTTAAATTTTTAAATTTGAGGCAAACTTTGTGTCGCTCAAAGGCTCATTGTAAAAAAACCGTAACAGATATCAACATCCCGTCTTCACTTCTGAAAAGTGCTCGGATATTCCTACAAACTGAGATTTCAATGGTTTTTCTAAGTGAACGTATGATGACACAGTAAATCCTCAAAAAAGTGGATTTTTTGGATCGCTCCGACTCCTGACTCCATTCATTCCTATGGGATTTTTGGGCGTGGTTTTTGGCTAATTACGTCGCCATGGTAACTCCAATCGCTTATAAAAGTAATAGCACCCATCTCGAGATCGAGCCGCACGTTTTGATATATATATTGTGGGGGTGCATGCTACGGTACGACCCGCATTAAGGTGGACGGAAGAAAAATAAATAAATAAACTAGAAAATTTCAGGAAATTTAAACGGGGCCTGCCACATGGTGCGTAATCAGTCACACACCCCCAATCAGCTAGCTAAAAAAATAAACTAGCTAACATGTTATCAATAGGTTCGAAGCAATAAGTAGAAAAAGTTGGGACAAATTAAAAAATTTGCAAAAATGCTAACATGAGCTAGCATGCTAATGCTAACTAGCATGTTATCAATATCCTCGAAGCAATGAGTAAAAAAGTTAAGCAAAATTCAAAAATTAGCAAAAATGCTAACATGAGCTAGCATGCTAATGCTAACTAGCTATGCTAGCTAACATGTAATCATTAGCTGCAACTAAAACAGTGAAAAGTTAAGAAAATTCAAAAAAATAGCTAAAATGCTAAAATGAGCTAGCTAAAATGAGCCACCCAATCTAACATGTTATCAATAGGTTCGAAGCAATAAGTAGAAAAAGTTGGGACAAATTAAAAAAAGCTAAATGCTAACATGAGCTAGCATGCTAATGCTAACTAGCATGTTATCAACAGCCTCGAAGCAATGAGTAAAAAAAGTTAAGCAAAATTCAAAAATTAGCAAAAATGCTAACATGAGCTAGCATGCTAATGCTAACTAGCATGTTATCAACAGCCTCAAAGCAATGAGTAAAAAAAGTTAAGCAAAATTCAAAAATTAGCAAAAATGCTAATACGAGCTAGCATGCTAATGCATAGCATGTATAAAGCCTACAAGTAATCACTACGAAAAGTTAAGAAAATTTGAAAAATTAGCTAAAATGCTAAAATTAGCTAGCATGCTAATGCTAACTAGCATGCTAATGCTAGCTAACATGTAATCATTAGCTACAACGTAATCACTACGAAAAGTTAAGAAATGTTGAAAAATTAGCTAAAATTCTAAAATAGCTAGCATGCTAATGCTAACTAGCATGCGCATGCTAGCTAACATGTAATCATTAGCTGCAACGTAATAACAGTGAAAAGTTAAGAAAATTCAAAAAAATAGCTAAAATGCTAAAATGAGCTAGCATGCTAATGCTAACTAGCATGCTAATGCTAGCTAACATGTAATCATTAGCTACAACGTAATCACTACGAAAAGTTAAGAAAATTTGAAAAATTAGCTAAAATGCTAACATGAGCTAGCATGCTAATGCTAACTAGCATGCTAATGCTAGCTAACATGTTATCATTAGCATCAGAGGAATCAGCACGAAAAGTTAGTCAAAAACCCAAATTTAGCTAAAATGCTAAAAATAGCTAGCATGCTAATGCTAACTAGCTTAATAATGCTAAGTAGCATAATATTAGGTAAGGGGTGTGAATACTTTTCTATGTGTTGGAATACTCTCCTAAGTCAGATAGGCGGTCTGTTTTAAAAGCCCAGGCAGCAATGTGCTTAGAAATGAATGGACAATGTATTTGCTGAAGCATTATGGGAAATGGAGTTGTGGCCAGAACAAAGAATGTGCCTATTAAGTCAACTAACTTATAGACAGAAAGAGAGAGAGAGAGAGACAGGGACACAAAGTCCTTTAAGACCGCTCAATTCGCAGCTCCACAGTCACTGACAGAGAGACAGAGATGGGCAGACAGAGACAGACAGTGAGACAGAAAGAGACAGAGAAAGACAGACAAAGAGACAGAAAGAGAGACAGACAGAGAGACGGACAGAGACAGAGAAAGACAGACAAAGAGACAGACAGAGAGACGGACAGAGACAGACAGAGAGAAAGAGACAGACAAAGAGACAGAGAAAGACAGACAAAGAGACAGAAAGAGAAGAGAGAAAGAGACAGACAGAGAGAAAGAGACAGACAGAGAGACAAGAGACAGAGTAAAGAGACAGAGTGAAGAGACAGACAGAGAGAAAGAGACAGACAGAGTGAAGAGACAGACAGAGAGACAGACAGACAACCCCTATGAATCTTCTATAGAAAATCTTAAGGCTTTTATTTTGAAGAGCTTGTTTGAGTCTTATTTTGAAAGTCCATCATGGATGTCAGTTAAGGCTGATTGAATATCATATGTATAATGAAATCCTCTGAAGGGTAATCCATTAATCTAACAGGCCTTAACTCCATGTCTAAATAGAGTTCTAATGACCTTAAGAGACCTTTTGTTCTCCTCAGAGGCCAGCTGTGCTGTTGCTAAGTAACAGCAAAGTCACAGGTGCATGTGTGTGTGACCCAATCAGCTGATGCTCGGCTTACAGGCAGTCAGACAGACAGACAGAAAGAGAGCAATAGTTTAAAACAATAGGGTCCTGTGATATTGTATTGAAGATCAGAGGGCTTTTATTTTGAAGATATTATTTGAGTCTTATTTTGAAAGTCCAGCAGGGATGTCAGTTGAGGCTGATTCAGTCTCTTTATTCATATGTTGCGCTACCACCAATGGAAATCAACTGTTCTATCAGACCTTAAATTCATGTCCATAGAGTGTTATGATGACCTTTAGTGACCTTTAATGAGCTGTTCTCCACAGAGCCTCAGACAGTGTGGGTCAAAAGTCAATTTCAAGACATGTATGAGCACTCCACACTAATCAGAATTACTGGAAATGAATCTACAGCTACCCAAATGTCAGTTTCAAGACATTATGAGCACTCCACACTAATCAGAAAAAAAAGAGACAGAGAAAGGCAGAAAAGTTCTTCAGACCGCTGCTTGCACACCTCCTGAGAGACAGACATGGAGTCCCTCAGAGTCAGTCGCTCGGAGAGAAAGAGCAGGCACTAGGAGACAACTGACAGAATGTCACACAGACAGCTGATGTCTCAGTTCTTTCAGACCGCTGCTTCCGCAGCGGACCCTCCGCTGAGAGACAGACATGGAGTCCTTCAGAGTCAGTCGCTGACGGAGAGAACCTCTATGTGAGAGTAGTGTAATAGTAGTAATAAATATGTAATAGATCTTTAATAGTAGTGTAAAATAATAGGGTACTGTGATATTGTATAAAAATCTTAGGGCTTTTATTTTGTAAATATTGTTTGAGTCTTATTTTGTGGGTCAAAAGTCAGGTTCAAGACATGTAAGAGCACTCCACACTAATCAGAATTAGTACAAAGTAATCTACAGCTTCTATGGTAAACCTGAAGGCCTAAATCCATGTTCCAATAGAGTTGGAATGAACTCTAATGACCTCTGGCTCTCCTGAGAAGTGCAGGTGTGCCGTTGCTTGGCAACTAATGGCCGTGACTAATTTAGCGTGACTAATTTGTCTCTGACATGTCAGCCACTTTGAAGCTCTAAATCCATCTCTGACCCCAAAAACGGCTCCGAACAAATTGCCGCTGTTCGAAAACCGTGCGAGTATCGAAAAAATTCTTGAAGCGTCAGTGAGAGCCGGGTTTCGTCTTCGATCATGGAAAAGCACAACTCTCTACATATTTCAGAGTCCGAGAACGAACGAGTTAAAAATGTCTTGTCACAATGTGCAGCTTCAGACTTTCTCAATGTTAAAGTATACGCTGCTCTTCTGAAATCTGCTCAAAATGTGTCTGATTTTTTGCAAACTCGAGTGCGCTGAGAGAAAACGGTGAGACATAGAGAAATTTCGAAAAGATCGTGTGAATGTCATCGGGCGTGGCTTTCACATGGCCGAAAATCAGTTCAGTAGAACGAAATATGTGACCGTGACGGCGAGTTAAAAAATATTTTGGGTTCTCAATAATCTTGGGTCTCACACTCTAACTTAACGGCAGTTACACTGAAAAATTTTTAAATTTTTAAATTTGAGGCAAACTTTGGGTCGCTCAGAGGCTCATTGTGAAAAAACCGTAACAGATATCAACATCCCGTCTTCACTTCTGAAAAGTGCTCGGATATTCCTACAAACTGAGATTTTAATGGTTTTTCTAAGTGAACGTATGATGACACAGTAAATCCTCAAAAAAGTGGATTTTTTGGATCGCTCCGAGACCTGACTCCATTCATTCCTATGGGATTTTTCGGCGTGGTTTTTCGCTAATTACGTCGCCATGGTAACTCCAATCGCTTATAAAAGTAATAGCACCCATCTCGAGATCGAGCCGCACGTTTTGATATATATATTGTGGGGGTGCATGCTACGGTACGACCCGCATTAACGGTGGACGGAAGAAAAATAAATAAATAATAAAGAAGCCGTTTAGAGGTGTAGAATAATAGGTGCCTTGCCATGCAATTGCATGGGAGGCAGTGCATTGCATTGCTTCGCAATGCAATGCTCTGCTTCTCCCTGCATTGCATTGGCAGGCCCCTAACTAGAAAATTTCAGGAAATTTAAACGGGGCCTGCCACGTGGTGCGTAATCAGTCACACACCCCCAATCAGAGGTTATGCTGCCTAGCCTAGCATACTAATGCTAGCATGTTATCAATAGGTTCGAAGCAATAAGTAGAAAAAGTTGGGATAAATTAAAAAATTTGCAAAAATGCTAACATGAGCTAGCATGCTAATGCTAACTAGCATGTTATCAATATCCTCGAAGCAATGAGTGAAAAAAGTTAAGCAAAATTCAAAAATTAGCAAAAATGCTAACATGAGCTAGCATGCTAATGCTAACTAGCATTTTATCAATAGCCTCGAAGCAATGAGTAAAAAAAGTTAAGAAAGATTCCAAAATTAGCACAGCATGCGCATGCTAGCTAACATGTAATCATTAGCTGCAACGTAATAACAGTGAAAAGTTAAGAAAATTCAAAAAAACAGCTAAAATGCTAAAATGAGCTAGCATGCTAATGCTAACTAGCATGCTAATGCTAGCTAACATGTAATCATTAGCTACAACGTAATCACTACGAAAAGTTAAGAAAATTTGAAAAATTTGTAAGAATGCTAACATGAGCTAGCATGCTAATGCTAACTAGCATGCTAATGCTAGCTAACATGTAATCATTAGCTGCAACATAATCACTACGAAAAGTTAAGAAATGTTGAAAAATTAACTAAAATTCTAAAATTAGCTAGCATGCTAATGCTAACTAGCATGCGCATGCTAGCTAACATGTAATCATTAGCTGCAACGTAATAACAGTGAAAAGTTAAGAAAATTCAAAAAAATAGCTAAAATGCTAAAATGAGCTAGCATGCTAATGCTAACTAGCATGCTAATGCTAGCTAACATGTAATCATTAGCTACAACATAATCACTACGAAAAGTTAAGAAAATTTGAAAAATTAGCAAAAATGCTAACATGAGCTAGCATGCTAATGCTAACTAGCATGCTAATGCTAGCTAACATGTTATCATTAGCATCAGAGGAATCAGCACGAAAAGTTAGTCAAAAACCCAAATTTAGCTAAAATGCTAAAAATAGCTAGCATGCTAATGCTAACTAGCTTAATAATGCTAAGTAGCATAATATTAGGTAAGGGGTGTGAATACTTTTCTATGTGTTAGAATACTCTCCTAAGTCAGATAAGCGGTCTGTTTTAAAAGCCCAGGCAACAATGTGCTTAGAAATGAATGGACAATGTCATTGCTGAAGCATTATGGGAAATGGAGTTGTGGCCAGAGTAAAGAATGTGCCTATTAAGTCAACTAACTTATAGACAGAAAGAGAGAGAGAGACAGGGACACAAAGTCCTTTAAGACCGCTCAATTCGCAGCTCGACAGTCGCTGACAGAGAGACAGAGACGGGCAGACACGCGCAGAGACAGACAGGGAGACAGAAAGAGACAGAGAAAGACAGACAAAGAGACAGAAAGAGAGACAGAGACAGACAGAGACAGAGAAAGACAGACAAAGAGACAGAAAGAGAGACGGACAGAGACAGACAGAGAGAAAGAGACAGACAAAGAGACAGAAGAGACAGAGAAAGACAGACAAGAGACAGAAAGAGAGACAGACAGACAGAGAGAAAGAGACAGACAGAGAGAGGACAGAGAAGACAGAAAAGAGACAGAAAGAGAGACAGAGACAGACAGAGAGACAGACAGACAGACAACCCCTATGAGTCTTCTATAGAAAATCTAAGGGCTTTTATTTTGAAGAGCTTGTTTGAGTCTTATTTTGAAAGTCCATCATGGATGTCAGTTAAGGCTGATTGAATATCATATGTATAATGAAATCCTCTGAAGGGTAATCCATTAATCCAACAGGCCTTAACTCCATGTCTACATAGAGTTCTAATGACCTTACGAGACCTTTTGTTCTCCTCAGAGGCCAGCTGTGCTGTTGCTAAGTAACAGCAAAGTCACAGGTGCATGTGTGTGTGACCCAATCAGCTGATGCTCGGCTTACAGGCAGTCAGACAGACAGACAGAAAGAGAGCAATAGTTTAAAACAATAGGGTCCTGTGATATTGTATTGAAGATCAGAGGGCTATTATTTTGAAGATATTATTTGAGTCTTATTTTGAAAGTCCAGCATGGATGTCAGTTGAGGCTGATTCAGTCTCTTTATTCATATGTTGCGCTACCACCAATGGTAATCAACTGTTCTATCAGACCTTAAATTCATGTCCATAGAGTGTTATGATGACCTTTAGTGACCTTTAATGAGCTCTTCCCCACAGAGCCTCAGACAGTGTGGGTCAAAAGTCAATTTCAAGACATGTATGAGCACTCCACACTAATCAGAATTACTGGAAATGAATCTACAGCTACCCAAATGTCAGTTTCAAGACATGTATGAGCACTCCACACTAATCAGAAAAAAAAGAGACAGAGAAAGGCAGAAAAGTTCTTTCAGACCGCTGCTTCCGCAGCGGACCCTCCGCTGAGAGACAGACATGGAGTCCTTCAGAGTCAGTCGCTGACGGAGAGAACCTCTATGTGAGAGTAGTGTAATAGTAGTAATAAATGTGTAACAGATCTTTAATAGTAGTGTAAAATAATAGGGTACTGTGATATTGTATACAAAATCTTAGGGCTTTTATTTTGTAAATATTGTTTGAGTCTTATTTTGTGGGTCAAAAGTCAGTTTCAAGACATGTAAGAGCACTCCACACTAATCAGAATTAGTATAAAGTAATCTACAGCTTCTATGGTAAACCTGAAGGCCTAAATCCATGTTCAAATAGAGTTGGAATGAACTCTAATGACCTCTGGCTCTCCTGAGAAGTGCAGGTGTGCCGTTGCTTGGCAACTAATGGCCGTGACTAATTTAGCGTGACTAATTTGTCTCTGACATGTCAGCCACTTTGAAGCTCTAAATCCATCTCTGACCCCAAAAAGGCTTCCGAACAAATTGCCGCTGTTCAAAAACCGTGCGATGTATCGAAAAAATTCTTGAAGCGTCAGTGAGAGCCGGGTTTCGCCTTCGATCATGGAAAAGCACAACTCTCTACATATTTCAGAGTCCGAGAACAAACGAGTTAAAAATGTCTTGTCACAAGCCCCAGCTTCAGAAACTGTCCGACTTGCTCAATGTTAAACAATAGGGGGATTTTCTGAAATCTGCTCAAAATGTGTCTGATTTTTTGCAAACGAAAGTCCGCTGAGAGAAAACGGTGAGACATAGAGAAATTTTGAAAAGATCGTGTGAATGTCATCGGGCGTGGCTTTCACATGGGCGAAAATCAGTTCAGTAGAAGGAAATATGTGACCGTGACGACGAGTAAAAAAATAATTTGGGTTCCAGCTCGGACAAAGTCTCGCACTCTAACTTAACGGCAGTTACACTGAAAAATTTTTAAATTTGAGGCAAACTTTGGGTCGCTCAGAGGCTCATTGTGAAAAAACCGTAACAGATATCAACATCCCGTCTTCACTTCTGAAAAGTGCTCGGATATTCCTACAAACTGAGATTTCAATGGTTTTTCTAAGTGAACGTATGATGACACAGTAAATCCTCAAAAAAGTGGATTTTTTTGATCGCTCCGACACCGGACTCCATTCATTCCTATGGGATTTTTGGGCGTGGTTTTTCGCTAATTACGTCGCCATGGTAACTCCAATCGCTTATAAAAGTAATAGCACCCATCTCGAGATCGAGCCGCACGTTTTGATATATATATTGTGGGGGTGCATGCTACGGTACGACCCGCATTAAGGTGGACGGAAGAAAAATAAATAAATAAATAATAAAGAGTCCAGTTTAGAGGTGTAGAATAATAGGTGCCTTGCCATGCAATTGCATGGGAGGCAGTGCATTGCATTGCTTCGCAATGCAATGCTCTGCTTCTCCCTGCATTGCATTGGCAGGCCCCTAATAATAAAGAGTCCAGTTTAGAGGTGTAGAATAATAGGTGCCTTGCCATGCAATTGCATGGGAGGCAGTGCATTGCATTGCTTCGCAATGCAATGCTCTGCTTCTCCCTGCATTGCATTGGCAGGCCCCTAATAAATAATAAAGAGTCCAGTTTAGAGGTGTAGAATAATAGGTGCCTTGCCATGCAATTGCATGGGAGGCAGTGCATTGCATTGCTTCGCAATGCAATGCTCTGCTTCTCCCTGCATTGCATTGGCAGGCCCCTAACTAGAAAATTTCAGGAAATTTAAACGGGGCCTGCCACGTGGTGCGTAATCAGTCACACACCCCCAATCAGAGGTTATGCTGCCTAGCCTAGCATACTTATGCTAGCTAACATGTTGTCAATAGGTTCGAAGCAATAAGTAGAAAAAGTTGGGACAAATTAAAAAATTAGCAAAAATGCTAACATGAGCTAGCATGCTAATGCTAACTAGCATGTTATCAATATCCTCGAAGCAATGAGTGAAAAAAGTTAAGCAAAATTCAAAAATTAGCAAAAATGCTAACATGAGCTAGCATGCTAATGCTAACTAGCATGCGCATGCTAGCTAACATGTAATCATTAGCTGCAACGTAATAACAGTGAAAAGTTAAGAAAATTCAAAAAAAATAGCATGTTATCAATATCCTCGAAGCAATGAGTGAAAAAAGTTAAGCAAAATTCAAAAATTAGCAAAAATGCTAACATGAGCTAGCATGCTAATGCTAACTAGCATGCTAATGCTAGCTAACATGTAATCATTAGCTGCAACATAATCACTACGAAAAGTTAAGAAATGTTGAAAAATTAGCTAAAATTCTAAAATTAGCTAGAATGCTAATGCTAACTAGCATGCGCATGCTAGCTAACATGTAATCATTAGCTGCAACGTAATAACAGTGAAAAGTTAAGAAAATTTAAAAAAATAGCTAAAATGCTAAAATGAGCTAGCATGCTAATGCTAACTAGCATGCTAATGCTAGCTAACATGTAATCATTAGCTACAA
Organism: Valencia hispanica; assembly: GCA_963556495.2. Taxonomy (NCBI): domain Eukaryota; kingdom Metazoa; phylum Chordata; class Actinopteri; order Cyprinodontiformes; family Valenciidae; genus Valencia; species Valencia hispanica. The sequence goes on from OY747717.1 coordinate 38,632,159, forward strand.
CGTAATCACTACGAAAAGTTTAGAAAAGTTGAAAAATTAGCTAAAATGCTAACATGAGCTAGCATGCTAATGCTAACTAGCATGCTAATGCTAGCTAACATGTTATCATTAGCATCAGAGGAATCAGCACGAAAAGTTAGTCAAAAACCCAAATTTAGCTAAAATGCTAAAAATAGCTAGCATGCTAATGCTAACTAGCTTAATAATGCTAAGTAGCATAATATTAGGTAAGGGGTGTGAATACTTTTCTATGTGTTAGAATACTCTCCTAAGTCAGATAAGCGGTCTGTTTTAAAAGCCCAGGCAACAATGTGCTTAGAAATGAATGGACAATGTATTTGCAAAAGCATTATGGGAAATGGAGTTGTGCCCAAAGTAAAGAATGTGACTATTAAGTCAACTAATTTATAGACAGAAAGAGAGAGAGACAGGGACACAAAGTCCTTTAAGACCGCTCAATTCGCAGCTCCACAGTCACTGACAGAGAGACAGAGACGGGCAGACAGAGACAGACAGGGAGACAGAAAGAGAGACAGAGACAGACAGACAGACAAAGAGATAGACAGAGAGACAGAGACAGACAGGGAGACAGAAAGAGACAGACAGAGAGACAGACAGACAGAGACAGACAACCCCTATGAATCGTCTATGGAAAATCTGAAGGCTTTTATTTTGAAGAGCTTGTTTGAGTCTTATTTTGAAAGTCCATCATGGATGTCAGTTAAGGCTGATTGAATATCATATGTATAATGAAATCCTCTGAAGGGTAATCCATTAATCTAACAGGCCTTAACTCCATGTCTAAATAGAGTTCTAATGACCTTAAGAGACCTTTTGTTCTCCTCAGAGGCCAGCTGTGCTGTTGCTAAGTAACAGCAAAGTCACAGGTGCATGTGTGTGTGACCCAATCAGCTGATGCTCGGCTTACAGGCAGTCAGACAGACAGACAGAAACACAGCAATAGTTTAAAACAATAGGGTCCTGTGATATTGTATTGAAGATCAGAGGGCTTTTATTTTGAAGAGATTATTTGAGTCTTATTTTGAAAGTCCAGCATGGATGTCAGTTGAGGCTGATTCAGTCTCTTTATTCATATGTTGCGCTACCACCAATGGTAATCAACTGTTCTATCAGACCTTAACTTCATGTCCATAGGGTGTTATGATGACCTTTAGTGACCTTTAATGAGCTGTTCTCCACAGAGCCCCAGACAGAGTGGGTCAAAAGTCAATTTCAAGACATGTATGAGCACTCCACACTAATCAGAATTACTGGAAATGAATCTACAGCTACCCAAATGTCAGTTTCAAGACATCTATGAGCACTCCACACTAATCAGAATGAATAGAAAGTAATCTACAGCTACCCAAATGTCAGTTTCAAGACATGAACAAGCACTCCACACTAATCAGAGAAAAAAGAGACAGAGAAAGGCAGAAAAGTTCTTTCAGACCGCTGCTTCCGCAGCGGACCCTCCGCTGAGAGACAGACATGGAGTCCTTCAGAGTTAGTCGCTGGCTCATCTCCAAAGAAACAGGAGGTGCAGCTGCTGCTTAGAGGGACAGACAGACAGACAGACAGACAGACACAGACAGGAGGGCAGACAGACTGCAGTAGTGTAAAACAATAAGCTGCTATGATCTTCTATAGAAAATCTGAGGGCTTTTATTTTGAAGAGCTTGTTTGAGTCTTATTTTGAAAGTCCATCATGGATGTCAGTTAAGGCTGATTGAATATCATATGTATAATGAAATTCTCTGAAGGGTAATCCATTAATCTAACAGGCCTTAACTCCATGTCTAAATAGAGTTCTAATGACCTTAAGTGACCTTTTGTTCTCCTCAGAGGCCAGCTGTGCTGTTGCTCAGTAACAGCAAAGTCACAGGTGCATGTGTGTGTGACCCAATCAGCTGATCAGACAGTGTGGGTCAAAAGTCAATTTCAAGACATGTAAAGGCACTCCACACTAATCAGAATTACTGGAAATGAAGCTACAGCTACCCAAATGTCAGTTTCAAGACATGAACAAGCACTCCACACTAATCAGAATTAGTGGAAATGAAGCTACAGCTACCCAAATGTCAGTTTCAAGACATGAACAAGCACTCCACACTAATCAGAATTACTGGAAATGAATCTACAGCTACCCAAATGTCAGTTTCAAGACATGAACAAGCACTCCACACTAATCAGAAAAAAAAGAGACAGAGAAAGGCAGAAAAGTTCTTTCAGACCGCTGCTTCCGCAGCGGACCCTCCGCTGAGAGACAGACATAGAGTCCTTCAGAGTCAGTCGCTGACAGAGAGAAAGAGAGAGGCAGAAAAATTCTAGGAGAGCTTCCACTGACAGAACGTCACACAGACAGCTGATGTCTCAGTTCTTTCAGACCGCTGCTTCCGCAGCGGACCCTCCGCTTAGAGACAGACATGGAGTCCTTCAGAGTCAGTCGCTGACGGAGAGAACCTCTATGTGAGAGTAGTGTAATAGTAGTAATAAATATGTAATAGATCTTTAATAGTAGTGTAATATAATAGGGTACTGTGATATTGTATAAAAAATCTTAGGGCTTTTATTTTGTAAATATTGTTTGAGTCTTATTTTGTGGGTCAAAAGTCAGGTTCAAGACATGTAAGAGCACTCCACACTAATCAGAATTAGTACAAAGTAATCTACAGCTTCTATGGTAAACCTGAAGGCCTAAATCCATGTTCCAATAGAGTTGGAATGAACTCTAATGACCTCTGGCTCTCCTGAGAAGTGCAGGTGTGCCGTTGCTTGGCAACTAATGGCCGTGACAAATTTAGCGTGACTAATTTGTCTCTGACATGTCAGCCACTTTGAGGCTCTAAATCCATCTCTGACCCCAAAAACGGCTCCAAACAAATTGCCGCTGTTCGAAAACCGTGCGAGGTATCGAAAAAATTCTTGAAGCGTCAGTGAGAGCCGGGTTTCGTCTTCGATCATGGAAAAGCACAACTCTCTACATATTTCAGAGTCCGAGAACGAACGAGTTAAAAATGTCTTGTCACAAGCCCCAGCTTCAGAAACTGTCAGACTTGCTCAATGTTAAACAATAGGGGGATTTTCTGAAATCTGCTCAAAATGTGTCTGATTTTTTGCAAACGAAAGTCCGCTGAGAGAAAACGGTGAGACATAGAGAAATTTTGAAAAGATCGTGTGAATGTCATCGGGCGTGGCTTTCACATGGCCGAAAATCAGTTCAATAGAACGAAATATGTGACCGTGACGGCGAGTTAAAAAATATTTTGGGTTCTCAATAATCTTGGGTCTCACACTCTGACTAAACGGCAGTTACACTGAAAAATTTTTAAATTTTCAAATTTGAGGCAAACTTTGGGTCGCTCAGAGGCTTATTGTGAAAAAACCGTAACAGATATCAACATCCCGTCTTCACTTCTGAAAAGTGCTCGGATATTCCTACAAACTGAGATTTTAATGGTTTTTCTAAGTGAACGTATGATGACACAGTAAATCCTCAAAAAAGTGGATTTTTTTGATCGCTCCGAGATGTGAATGCATTCATTCCTATGGGATTTTTCGGCGTGGTTTTTCGCTAATTACGTCGCCATGGTAACTCCAATCGCTTATAAAAGTAATAGCACCCATCGTGGAATCGAGCCGCACGTTTTGATATATATATTGTGGGGGTGCATGCTACGGTACGACCCGCATTAAGGTGGACGGAAGAAAAATAAATAAATAAACTAGAAAATTTCAGGAAATTTAAACGGGGCCTGCCACGTGGTGCGTAATCAGTCACACACCCCCAATCAGAGCTTATGTTGCCTAGCCCAGCATGCTAATGGCAAATTTAAAAAATAGCTAAAATGCTAACACTAGCTAGCATGCTAATGCTAACTAGCATGTTATCAACAGCCTCGAAGCAATGAGTAAAAAAAGTTAAGCAAAATTAAAAAATTAGCAAAAATGCTAACATGAGCTAGCATGCTAATGCTAACTAGCATGTTATCAACAGCCTCAAAGCAATGAGTAAAAAAAGTTAAGCAAAATTCAAAAATAAGCAAAAATGCTAATATGAGCTAGCATGCTAATGCTAGCTAGCATGTTATTAAAAGCCTTGAAGCAATGAGTGAAAAAAGTTCAGCGAAATTCAAAAATTAGCTAAAATGCTAAAATGAGCTAGCATGCTAATGCTAACTAGCATGCTAATGCTAGCTAACATGTAATCATTAGCTGCAACATAATCACTACGAAAAGTTAAGAAATGTTGAAAAATTAGCTAAAATTCTAAAATTAGCTAGCATGCTAATGCTAACTAGCATGCGCATGCTAGCTAACATGTAATCATTAGCTGCAACGTAATAACAGTGAAAAGTTAAGAAAATTCAAAAAAAAAGCTAAAATGCTAAAATGAGCTAGCATGCTAATGCTAACTAGCATGCTAATGCTAGCTAACATGTAATCATTAGCTACAACGTAATCACTACGAAAAGTTAAGAAAATTTGAAAAATTAGCTAAAATGCTAACATGAGCTAGCATGCTAATGCTAACTAGCATGCTAATGCTAGCTAACATGTTATCATTAGCATCAGAGGAATCAGCACGAAAAGTTAGTCAAAAACCCAAATTTAGCTAAAATGCTAAAAATAGCTAGCATGCTAATGCTAACTAGCTTAATAATGCTAAGTAGCATAATATTAGGTAAGGGGTGTGAATACTTTTCTATGTGTTAGAATACTCTCCTAAGTCAGATAAGCGGTCTGTTTTAAAAGCCCAGGCAACAATGTGCTTAGAAATGAATGGACAATGTCATTGCTGAAGCATTATGGGAAATGGAGTTGTGGCCAGAGTAAAGAATGTGCCTATTAAGTCAACTAACTTATAGACAAAAAGAGAGAGAGAGACAGGGACCCAAAGTCCTTTAGGACCGCTCAATTTGCAGCTCGACAGTCGCTGACAGAGAGACAGACAGACAGACAGACAGACAGACAAACAGACAGACAAACAGAAAGACAGAGACAGCGAGACAGTGTCCTATAGATGTGCTGCGTAAGCAGCCGACCAGCCGCTGACAGACAGACAGACAGACAGGGAGACAAGGAGACAGGGAGACACAGACAGACAGCAGTAGTGTAAAAAAATATGCTGCTATGATATTCTATTGAAAATCTATGGGCTTTTATTTTGAAGAGCTTGTTTGACTCTTAATGTGAAAGTCCAACATGGATGTCAGTTAAGGCTGGCTGAGTATCGATCGTAATATATAGTTATTCTCCCATTAGTAATCCAGTTCTTTGAGGCCTTAAATTCATAAGCGTTTAGTTGACCTTTCGTGACCTTTAATGGGCTCCTCTCCAAAGAGACAGGAGGAGCAGCTGCTGCTTAGAGGGACAGACAGAAAGACAGACAGAAAGACAGACAGACAGAAAGAGAAAGGGACACAAAGTCCTTTAGGACCGCTCAATTCGCAGCTCGACAGTCGCTGACAGAGAGACAGAGACAGACAGTAAAGTTCTAAGAAAGCGCTGCTCCCGCAGCGCAGCTGCCACTGACAGAACGTCACACAGACAGCTGATGTCTCAGTTCTTTCAGACCCTCTGCTGAGAGACAGACATGGAGTCCTTCAGAGTCAGTCGCTGACAGACAGACAGAAAGAACCTCTATGTAAGAGTAGTGTAATAGTAGTAATAAATATGTAATAAGAATGTAATAGTAGTGTAAAACAATAGTGTGCTGTGATGTTGTATTGAAAATTTGAGGGCTTTTATTTTGAAAAGATTGTTTGAGTCTTATTTTGTGGGTCAAAAGTCAGGTTCAAGACATTTAAGAGCACTCCACACTAATCAGAATTAAAAGAAAGTAATCTACAGCTTCTATGGTAAACCTGAAGGCCTAAATCCATGTTCAAATAGAGTTGGAATGAACTCTAATGACCTCTGGCTCTCCTGAGAAGTGCAGGTGTGCCGTTGCTTGGCAACTAATGGCCGTGACTAATTTAGCGTGACTAATTTGTCTCTGACATGTCAGCCACTTTGAGCCTCTAAATCCATCTCTGACCCCAAAAACGGCTCCGAACAAATTGCCGCTGTTCGAAAACCGTGCGAGATATCGAAAAAATTCTTGAAGCGTCAGTGACAGCCGGGTTTCGTCTTCGATCATGGAAAAGCACAACTCTCTACATATTTCAAAGTCCGAGAACGAACGAGTTAAAAATGTCTTGTCACAAAGTGCAGCTTCAGACTTTCTCAATGTTAAAGTATACGCTGCTCTTCTGAAATCTGCTCAAAATGTGTCTGATTTTTTGCAAACTCGAGTGCGCTGAGAGAAAACGGTGAGACATAGAGAAATTTCGAAAAGATCGTGTGAATGTCATCGGGCGTGGCTTTCACGTGGCCGAAAATCAGATCAGTAGAACGAAATATGTGACCGTGACGGCGAGTTAAAAAATAATTTGGGTTCCAGCTCGGACAAAGTCTCGCACTCTAACTTAACGGCAGTTACACTGAAAAATTTTAAAATTTTAAAATTTGAGGCAAACTTTGGGTCGCTCAGAGGCTCATTGTGGAAAAACCGTAACAGATATCAACATCCCGTCTTCACTTCTGAAAAGTGCTCGGATATTCCTACAAACTGAGATTTTAATGGTTTTTCTAAGTAAACGTATGATGACACAGTAAATCCTCAAAAAAGTGGATTTTTTGGATCGCTCCGACACCTGACTCCATTCATTTCCTATGGGCTGTTTTTTGCGTGGTTTTTCGCTAATTGCGTCGCCATGGTAACTCCAATCGCTTATAAAAGTAATAGCACCCATCGTGGGATCGAGCCGCACGTTTTGATATATATATTGTGGGGGTACATGCTACGGTACGACCCGCATTAACGCTGGACGGAAGAAAAATAAATAATAAGAATAAAGAAGCCGTTTAGAGGTGTAGAATAATAGGTGCCTTGCCATGCAATTGCATGGGAGGCAGTGCATTGCATTGCTTCGCAATGCAATGCTCTGCTTCTCCCTGCATTGCATTGGCAGGCCCCTAATAAATAAATAATAAAGAGTCCAGTTTAGAGGTGTAGAATAATAGGTGCCTTGCCATGCAATTGCATGGGAGGCAGTGCATTGCATTGCTTCGCAATGCAATGCTCTGCTTCTCCCTGCATTGCATTGGCAGGCCCCTAATAAAGTGATTTTACAGGCATTTAGAGTCAACCACGGTGAAAAGGCCAGGGCTCTTTTTACTGACCAAGACATTGCTGGATCATGTATGAGGAAGAAATTGTTGGATTTTTATAAATTTTTTTGCTGTTAAACTTCCTTAGAGTCCCTTTAAAACAGGACTGTAACAGTTCTAAATCAGAACTGAACCAAGAAAGAACCAGAATCAAAACTAAATGATAGTAGCACTGAAAATCAAAACCTCTTTATTGTGGCAGCATGAGACTGTATCTTCAAGGCTTGAGTTTTGCGAACCTATCAATGACATTTTCAGGGTCAATATTATTCAGGTATTCTTTTTCAGGTGTGTTTTGGTGTTCTCTGTCTATCCTGATTTCCCCTGACTTATCTGAATGATCAGAAAGAGAGTCATTAATGATACCTCTATATTTGTCTCTTTGAGTTACTAGTTTGTACCATATTATTTTGTTAATTCTGCCAAAGAACTACAGAATTTTATAAATATTTAGCCTAGCTGTGCAAAAAAAGCCTGCATGACTTATTAAATATAGAATTAGAAAAATTACAAACCTAATAAGATACACTCGTGAATATGTTCTAGCGAGTTTTGGCAAACAACTGTCGGTGACTAACATGTCTTTCTCACCTGGATCTTGTTCCATCTCTGTTCTGTCCTCATTCTCCTCTCCCTCTCTGTTCCTCTCCCTCCCTCTCCTGTTCTTCTCTCTCCCTCTTTGTGCTAGCAATCAAGCCAAACATCAAATATATTGTTGAAACCAGATATTTACATACACTTCAGATTAAAACACTTTTTTACTGTCAAACATTAAATCAGACTAAACTTTTATTTTTTTTAGATTAATAAATATAAAAAAATATTTTGTTAAATTTAAGTACAAAAATTTAATGGCAAATTGCACCCAAATTGTATTCAAAATTGAGCCACACTTATGGAGGTCCACGATTGTTTTCCTGGTTGGTTACTCTTGATTTTCCCATGTCAAAGAAAGAGCCTCTGTGTTTTGGGGGTGCCTTAATATGCATCCATAGTTGTGCCACCAATTAACTCAAATGGACTTTATTAACCTATCAGAACCTTCTTAAACTCAGAATGGAATCATCTGGAGTTTTCTTTTCGATTAAAGATGCAATAAACTTAGCATATATATACTCCTGACTTTGATTAAAGTGCTAAAAAATAAATACATAACTCTCTCTGTCTTTATTCTGGCATTTAACTTATTCAAAAAATATGTCAATATTTATTTAGCTTAAACAAAATAGTAATAGTAATTTAAAAGTAAAGAAAAAAACTTTTTTTTTCCTGAAGTATATGCAAGTATCTGGTTTCAAATGTGAATATACGGTTGTATTGAAATTCCTCTTGTTTTGCATAGAAATATAATGAATGGCATATAAAGCATAATATAATAAAATTCACCTGAGAGTTTTCTTTGAAAGAAGCCCCTTACTCTATGTCCATTGTTTTGTACATCAGTAGGCTACATAACTGAAACCAATTCAGAGAGTGCTTTATTTAGTCATGGGGGATAGCAACTTAAAATATGAAATAAACACACATGTAAGCTAAAAAACAAGAAAAACAGCATTGTTGTTCGTTTTTTCATTTCGCTATTGGTTGATTAGCCCTGACTGAGCTAGCAAAAATAGGAAGAGCAAGTAACATAATATGCGCCAGGTGAGCAGTGCTACATCCGTCTTTGTGATACATCATCATATTTACATTATTTGTACAGTATGAGTGATTTGCTATGGTACCTGGTCAAACTTGACCACTCCTCTGCCTGCCTGCCCTCTCTTCTCCTACAGCAAATTTGCTTAGCCTTTCTCCCCCGGTCTCCCCCCTCCCTCACCTGGGCAAGTGCTGCGCACAAAAATATACAGCGGCGCTATTGCCTGAACTCGGGTCATACCAATATTAGGGGACGCCTTGTGCTTCTAATATTGTGTGTAGTTTTTGTTTTATACAGTTGTCAGTCAGACATCTTACTATGAAACATTTTTTTTAAACACACTCCAGAAGACATGGGGCTTTTGAAAAAACAACCTTGGCTTAAGCCCAATAATCCACCCCCCGCTCCGCCGATGCCTCGGAGCTCAGTTACTAGTCAGATGAAACTAAAATTGGTATTCTAGGAATCTGGGCAGAATGGTCTCCCTCTCACCCCATTATGAAGAGACATGTGCTTCCTTATTTAACTCTGACTACCCAATTCTTTTATCCGGTCTGGTGGAACTATTTAAAAAACTAGAGGAGCAAATAACTCATTTGTGCATTAAATAAAATATAATTTCCTAATAGAAAAGTTCTAAAAACAGTTAGCAAGAGATGAGGAATGGCCATTGCCTTTTGAAATCTCCTCGAGCAGCCTGTTGCAAAAAGCCGCAACTTGCTCCAATCTTGCTGCTTTGTAGCACCTCATGGCTTGCTCCTCCTCTAAACGGTTCCTTCCGGCTTCTTCTTCTGTTCTCCTCAGCACATCCACATTCTTTTACTTTCCTATGGAATTTAACACTAGTATGTGTTCTCCTGCTATCAAACATACAATACAGTGTCCTATAATATCAACAGTATTTTCTGCCACACACACAACAGGTGGGTTTGTGATCAAACTAAGGATGAACATGTAGAAAAACACTCCTGTTCACAATTAATGTAGTATTTATAACGATGTTGCTCTGATTCTCTACTCACTGGAATGTGGACTTAAAACTATCACAATACTTTATAGCATCTGTTATTTTATTGAAAATCTTACAACATTGTTAAATCAATCAATATATAACAGGGTAACTAGAATATATCTTTTTCTGTAAATCTATCATCGGTTCTCCAGTGAAAACTCCACTGATTCTACCTGAATACACATAGATTCATATTAAATCCTTTAAACGTTGAATGCAATCCATTTTGCTATTGATATATTCACCACAAAATTATTTAGGTCTGAAAATGTAAATGAGATGAAGAACAACGTTTTATATGAACTGAAAAACCTAAATAGGCCGCAAAATTCTTAATTGTAACATGAGCTTATCAAAGTTAGGGCCTATAAAGTTACAATCGCTGCAATTGTTACTCATTTTCCTCAATGGTTTTCATACACAGCTGAATGAGATCGCACCCCTTCATGGCGCACACCTAAAAAAGCCAGTTGTTTTTGCTCTCACTGTGTCTCTTTTCCTGTCATTGCCTTCCCTGACAGAGGTGCTCTTTCCACTGCATGTCCTTCCCAGCATGCAGAAAGGTCAGCCTCATCCCTGGGGTTATCATTTACGTCTAAGATTATATACGGTGCTATTTTTGTAACTAGACTTTGCCTGGAAAACTAATGTTGTTTGTGTTGGTAGAGAAATATGGCTCTGGTTCAGGTGTGTGAGGTGTTATTGACCTTCTGCAATCACATTTTATTAAAGTGAACCAAAAACAAACTTCTGTTGAAAGAGTGAATTTGGTTTGGTTCCTTGACATTAAGATAACCCTACATTGATATAAAATCAAGTGTAAAGCTAAAATTGTAGTGTTGAGGTGTCCAAATCAGTTAATTGGTACATTTTTGAATGTACCATGTACTGTCAGGGGTGTGTGTGGAGTATGGACCCAAATGCAGACGCTGAAGGAAGGTGCAGGATGTTTATTTAAGGAGGCGGTGAAGGTGATGGTGGTGATGATGATGAAGACGACGACAGGAATGGCGAGACTGGACATCGGGCAGGAACGAGACAGCAGGGAAGGCACACGAGACATCAATAGTCATAGTTAATGATCCGGCACTGAGTGGAGAGAAGTGACTGGTTTTAAAGGGCGGAGGTGAGTAGGATCAGATGTGGTTGATTGGACAGGTGCAGACAATGAGGAGTGAAATAGGGCAGCGTGACATGTACCATTTATTTTCTTCAATATAATGCCATCCTTGGCTGAAAGTTTAATCTGTGAGCACCCACACCAAAAATTCAATTGCTGAGGTGAGTCAAACCCTATGAGTACAGAGAGAGCATCTGCATAGCACAGCAAAAGATTAGTTACTGTTATATTATATATTTGCAACAACATTTGAGTAGAACTTTGCATAATTTACATAAAAGTGGTCCATATGTGATCTATAAATGTCTTTCAGTTGCAACGCTTATATTGCAGAACTTTTTTAGCCTACCCAAAAATCCATATGAGCCTGGTTTTTTTTGGGGGGGGAGGGGTTACGTGTCCTGTTTGGCAGTGTGGAGCTCAGAATTGGTGTCTGAGTACCAAGTAGAAGCCCAACAGATTAACTTTCACAAGCAGATCACTACAGCTTTTACTATAGTACTCCACTTGATATATATGTGTGAAAAATCTTTATTATAAATTGCTGTGGGTTTTATGGACACGGAGACGGAAAATAAAGGGGAAGAAAAAAGAAGATGGAGAAGAGAGGTAGGAAACAAAAAGTCAAGGGAGAGGGTGAGTTGAAAATACAAGAGAAGAAGGGGAACAAAGAAAACAGGAAAACGTCGAAGTCTCCTCCATACCCACTGGATGGCAGGGAGAGGGGAAAAAACAAAAAAACGAAAAGGGAACATCGACTAAAAAAACATTGTGAACTAAGAACTACACAACCACATCACACAAAAATGGATATAAAAATACAACAACAATGTCACAAAAAAGCTCATGGTACTGATTAATCAAGATCTAGTAATGATAACTTCAGCCCAAGAATATGTCTGTAAACACCGGAAACCCCACACCTATGTGTGTTTGTGAGCATGCTGGTGCATATATGGTTTCTCCATAAGAGTGTTCAATAGCTGATGTGAGCAGGCATTAATCAGACTCCCAGGAATGGATGCAGACATGAAGGAGATTAGTGCCAAGATGTCCAAAGGACCTCCAGAGCCCCAGGCAGACCTGCAGGGGGATGACCGCATCCCCAAAGAGAGGAGCAGAGGAGAACCCCAGGGGAACGTCCAGCTGCTACGATGCAGGGGCCCGGGGGGCCGCAGTGACGACCCCTCTGGTCCTGCCAGCAACCGGCTGTGCCAGGGGCGGGCCCGTCCATGGACCGGGAGAGCCGGGGCCCAGGGGCGCCCCACCCCCCAGCAGGGGCCCGACCTCGGACAGGTTGATGAGGGGCCACGGCTGCCACCGCCACCTCAGGCCATTTCCCACCGCCAACATCCCAGCGCCCCATCCCAGCGCCCCACCCCTGCCCCACATCGGGGCACCCCACACAGACGGACGGCATCCCCAGGCCAAGCCCAGCCAGCACCTGGACACCAAGTTGTACCAGCTCCTGAGTCCTGATCCCGCGCAATGCAGAGCGCTGAGACCAGGCATCCAACAAAGGCCAGGCCACGCACGATGCGCACAGAACAGGTGATTGAACAAGCAGAGACGCTGGATCCGTATCCCGCCGAGCCACCGAACAGGCACCATCCAACAATCCCAAACCTGGCACCCCCAAAAGAGTTGCCCCAACCAACAAATGGAGGACATCACAGATCGGCCGACCGACACACTGGTCCACCCAGGCCCAATCAGGCACACACCAGGTCCGAACCGGATTGACCACCGACGCACCAGTGGGCAAGGGCATCAGTCACTGGCAGGGAGTGATGGAGGGGAAATAGGCCCCCCATTAGATGTAAGGCCTGAGGTGCGCCAGGCGAGAGGGCAGCCCAAGACCCAACCTGACAGGTAGACAAAGACATACAGACACAGTCATACTCTCACGACACACCAAGACACCCAAGAAATGATGCTGTACCATCACTCATACACACTCTATGGTCCCAGGTCCAGGTACCAATGCCCCATTAGAGCAACCAGCCCCCGGACCCAGGAGGAGGACCCCCTACCTTCTAGGACGGAGACAAGCAGACCGCCAAGGGCCCCATAGTGGCGAAGCAGCCCAGGACCCCAACCAGACCACCTGTTCCTCCTCCGGACCCCAACCCCTGATGGCCCATATCAAACAGGGGTGTGGAAAGACCCCTAGCCTCCATCCTCCCGGTCGAATATGGTGTTGATGCGTGCTGTTATAATGTGCACTTAATACAGAGGGGTGGGATGTGGGGAAAGCAGCCACACATTCCCCAACCCCCACCCCGGGCCCTCAGTGTCTATATTGGGCTTAACAGTGGGCACCGGCAACAGAGGTGAAGCTGATTGAACAGCTCACCCTCTGGATGCCAAAAAGTGTGCCCACATGTGTGTCTCATGAAAATGTTATAAGTGGGAGTGTCTGTATTGTATAGTAAAATTGGGACCCAGGCCGCCACGGGGTAACGAAGATGGAAACCCCTCCTCGCACCCCAGTGATGTGCCCATGCCCCAAGACCCTATATGAGTGGTAAAGTGATGGAGCGGGTGGACAGAGGTGTTCGGGGATGGGAAGGGAAGGTCTGGGAGACAAAATGCCTTCCCAGGAAGCAGGCTCCCCCACTGGCCCCAATAGGCACCGCTGTTCACCAGGATCCACCAGGGGAGGGAGGCCTTGGCACGTTAAACCTGGGGCCCAGGGCCACAGCACCACCAAGCCCCCCAGTCCCCCCAGCCCCATCCCAGAAGGAGAGCTTTACCCACCCTGACATTCGCTCTACTATTAGAACACAAAAGACACTAGACACCCAGGTTGAGTTCACCCCCCCTCCACACACACACACACACGCCCCAAAGCCCGGCGACGTACCCACCCAGACCAGGAGCAAACCGATGCCACGGGCGGCCGACCCAGCAGGCCCACATCCACCACCCCATTTCCCTGGCCGATACTCAGCCCTTGCGAAGCGACCCTTGCTGTTCAATGGCTCGGCAAGCGACCAAACCCAGCGCCACACCCACCTGCCCTGCACGCCCACTACCCGGCCAGTCCACCGGCAAGTCCGACCGAACCTGGCCAAACGCCCGACCCCAGCACCCCGCAGCGCACAAAGACCAACACCCAGGAGCCAAGTCCAGTGCGAAAAAGACTGATCAGGTCCAGAAATGCCGCCCAGCCACCACAATCAGCAGCCAGACACCCCAACAAGCAAACAAGGCGAGGCGCCATACAGGAACCGGCGAAGACAATGGGCCCAGAGAAAAAGAGAGAGGCGGCCGCACATGCCGGCCACCGGCTGACAATGGAGACCCCAATCCGGCTGACCTCAAGCCAGGACCACAGCTAGGGGGCGCTGCGCCCCAGAGCCCCGAACCCCCAGGCCCACCCCAGACCCTACCCAGGCGCAGCACGGCCACCAGGCCAGTAACCCATGTCCGCCCGTGCAACCCGCCAAAGGCCCCGCATGCAGCCATCAGGAGTTACCACCCAAAGCCACCAAAGCCCAACCCCAGGTTGTTGCCACAACGTCCAGCGCCCCATCTGCCCAGGGAACCCACCCCCAGGGATCCCCCCCAGACGCGCCCAACCCCAATAACCCCAACATCAGCAACAGTATCCCACACGAGAAAACCAAGTGCCCCCCACCCCTACTAGGTGATGGAGCCGATCAAAGGAGCCCAGAGAGATTGATCAGATATGAAGGCAGAGGCCATCTCAAGACCAATGTGGTCCAACAAGAGAACTTGATAATGATTAACATTAAGAGCCTTTTTATTTTTCCAGTTCAGGAGGATAGTTTCTTAGCGATGCATAAGATAAGTCATTAGAAGTGACTTTGTGTCCATGGTGACATCATTTAAATTTCCTAGCAAGCAAACTGAGGGAGAAGGTGGAATGTTACATTTCAGACACCAAACATAACCCTTGTTTTTATTAATTCCATATTGTGTAATTAAATGGGATAAAGTCTGTTCCTTCAAATATATGTTCCAGGTATTCAATCCCTTTAAACTTCCAGTCTGGAAAACTTATTATACATTTTTTTGCAAGATGTCAGGGTTATTCCAGATGGGTGTACGTCTGCATGGGATTATTGAGAACTCTGTCATTTTTAGAAAGTCCCACCATGCTGTCAGAGAAGAGCTGATATTTATGCTTTTAAAGAATTCATGTTGTTTTATATTTGAGCTAAAAAATGGTAGGTCGGAAATTTATTGCATTGTGTCTGTTCTACGTTTATCCAGGACTCATCTACGTAGCTATGTTTTAGCCATCTTGAGATGTATTGGAGCCTATTGGCTAAGAGATAATGATGAAAGTTCGGTAGATCTAGACCTCCTTTATCTTTGGTCTTCTGCAGTGTTTTTAAGCTCATACGTGGGGGTTTATCTTTCCAAAGAAATGTAGAGACAGAGGAGTCCAGAGACCAATCCTGTGATGGTTTGCTTGGATCATTGAGAATAAGTAGTTGATTCTGGGCAAAACCATAATTTTTATCGAAGCAACCCTACTCATAAGTGATATGCGTAGGGATTTCCATCTAGCAAGATCATCTTCCACTTTTTTTTAAAGTGGGATGTAGTTTAGCTTTGTTATATCTGCCAGTCTTGGTGAGACATTGATACCTAAATAAGTAATATTCCCTGACTGCAGTTGTGTATTAATTGGATTCTGGAAAGAACAATTGATTGGAAGAACTGTAGATTTTAACCAATTTATAGAATAATCTGAAACTTTTGAGTACGAGTTTATCAACCTGATTACCTGAGAGAAAGAGGTTTGTGAATGCTGGAGAAAAAGTAATAAATCATCTGCATAAAGACTGATTTTATGTTCTATGTTATTGCATTTTATGCCTTTAATATTGTGAGTTTACCTGATCGCTGCAGCTAGTGGTTAAATAAAAATAGCAAACAGGGAGGGAGGGAGAGGACATCCCTGCCTGGTACCTCTCTAAAGATAAAACTTAGATTATGTTTGGTTATTAGTCCTAATACATGCTGTTGGTGAACTGTATAATATTTCCAACCAGTTTATAAAATAATTTCCAAAGCCAAATTTATGTAAGGTTGCAAATAAGAATTTACAGTTAACCCTATCAAAGGTTTTTTCTGCATCTAGAGATAATATATTGGTTTAAATGTTTTTACTGTAAGAAAATCTATTAATCTACGTGAATTTGTGGATGAATGTCTCCCTTTTATAAAACCAGTTTGATCAGGATGTATTATAAGAGGGGTTACTTTCTCTATCCTTGTTGCGGGAGCTTTGCAGATTATTTTAAGATCAACATTAATCAGGGATATAGGACGATAGCTGGTAGGAAACATAGGCTCTTTACCTGATTTTAGTAGAAGACTCATGTAGGCAGAATTCATATTTGGTGGAAGTAGGCCATTTTCCTTGGTCTTGTCCAGCATTCTGTGGAATGTCGGTTCCAGAATATTCTAGAATTCTTTATAGAACTCTGCTGGAAATCCATCTGGACCTGGAGCCTTTTTATTGGGCATGCTTTGGAGGGCCTCCTGGAGTTCATCTGCTGTTAGTGGTGAATCCAGGGCCATCGCTTTACTTTACGATAATTTAGGTAGTGTTATTTCATCCAAAAATTGTTCAATTTCATGATCTGATGGGTTTATCTCCGGTGAGCATAAAGCTTTATAAAATTCTTTAAAGGTGTTGTTTATTCTTCCAGGATCATATACTGTATTCCTGGTCTGATCTTTAATAGCAGATATAGTTGTTCTTTCTTTATTAATTTTAAGATGGTTAGCCAAAAATCTACATGATTTATTACCTTGTTCAAAGTTTTCTATCCTAAATCTTTGAATGAAGAACTGGGTCTGTTTATTAATAATTTCATTTAATTCTAGCTTTGCTTTGCTTTGCTTTGCTTTGCTCTATTTGGATAACAAACTGGACTTGTTACGTCTGAGGCTGAGTGTTTTTACAGAGAGGAGTAACTGTGCTGTTCTTTGCCTAACGGAAACCTGGCTCAACAACAACATGCCAGACTCAGCCTTCCAGATCGAAGGACTTCAGTTTTTCCGAGCGGACCACGACCACCGGTCGGGTAAAACACGGGGAAGAGGACTCTGTGTGTACGTGAATGAAGGTTGGTGTACGAACTGTGGACTGGTGAAAAGCTCCTGCTCTGAGGTGATAGAGCTTATGACTGTGAAATATCGGCCGTTTTATCTGCCACGAGAGTTAACTGCAGTGTTCGTCACCATTGTTTACATTCGACCGGGTGCAAATGCCAACGAAGCATCAAAGGAGCTATTTGACACCATTAGTTCGCTGCAAACAAAGCACCCGGAGGCGTTTTACGTGGTTGCGGGGGACTTTAACCACGTGAAACTAACGGACACTCTGCCAAGTTTTTACCAGCATGTCACCTTTCCTACACACGGAGAAAATACTCTGGATTGTGTGTACAGCAACATCCGCGGTGCATACAGAGCTTTTCCTCGCCCCCATCTTGGCCTCTCTGACCACATCTCCATCCTGCTGGCGCCAGCATACCGCCCCCTGCTGAAACGTATCAGGCCAAGGAAGAAGACGATCACTGTGTGGCCCCGAGATGCGGCCTGTGTGCTCCAGGACTGTTTTCAGTGCACAGAATGGCAGGTCTTCAAAGAGGCAGCTACACATGGAGAGGTGGACCTGAAGGAATATACATCATCTGTCCTTGGTTTCATCTCCAAATGTGCTGATGATGTCACCACCACCAGGATAATAACCTGCTATCCGAACCAGAAACCCTGGCTGAACTCTGAGGTGAGAGCCCTGCTGAAAGCTAGGGATGCTGTGTTCATGGCAGGTGAGGCATCAGCACTCAGAGAGGCCTGAAAAGGACTGACTGCAGGCATTACGAGGGCCAAAGCCACATACGCCCAGAAAATCCAGGGTCATTTCACCACCAATGACCCTCGGCGCATGTGGAGGGGCATTAAATACATCACGGACTACAACACCAAGGATGTACAATGCCCAAGAGAGCCCTCCTTGCCAGATGCACTCAACCATTTCTATGCCTGCTTTGAGTTCCCTGATGTCTCCCCCAGCACCAAACTTATACCACCACCTGGTGACACGCCCCTCAGTGTGACTACAGCAGATGCAAGGAAGACCCTTCAGTGTATCAACCCTCACAAAGCAGCAGGGCCCAACAACATCCCAGGGCGGGTACTGAGGGACTGTGCACACCAGCTTGCTGAGGTGCTGGCAGACATCTTTAACACCTCACTGTCACTGTCATCTGTCCCCACCTGCTTAAAGACTGCCACGATTGTCCCTGTCCCCAAGTGCTCCACAGTGACAAGCCTGAATGACTTTTGGCCCATAGCTTTAACCCCGGTAGTCAGTGCTTCGAGAGGTTGGTCATGACCCACATCAAAGACGCCATCGAGATCACTGTGGACCCCCAACATTATCCCTACAGGAAAAATCGCTGCACTGATTACGCCATTTCATCGGTGGTCCACACAGCCCTGACCCATCTGGAGAGCAGAAACTCCTATGTCCGTCTGCTCTTTCTGGATTTCTCCTCAGCCTTCAACACCATCATCCCACAGACGCTGGTGCAGAAGCTCTCCTCCCTCGGACTGAGTCCCACGCTGGGGAACTGGGTCCTGGACTTCCTGGCCAATAGACCTCAGACTGTTAAGATCCACAACACCATCTCCACCTCCATCACCCCCAGGACAGGCTCACCATAGGACTGCGTGTTGAGCCCCCTCCTGTTCACTCTGCTGACGTATGACTGCTCAGCAAGACACCCCAGCTGTCATATAGTTAAGTTTGCGGATGACACGGCAGTATTGGGACGCATCACTAACAACGATGAGTCCAACTACAGAGAGGAGGTGGAAAACCTGGTGCAGTGGTGCAGAGAAAACAACCTCTGCATCAATGTGAAGAAGACCAAGGAGATGGTGGTGAATTTCAGAAGGGACAAGCGTCCTCTCCTTCCCCTGTACAACGGAGGAGCAGCTGTGGAAGTGGTCTCCAGCTTCAGATACCTGGGTGTGCACATATCCAACAACCTCACCTGGAATGCCAACACTTCCCGTCTGGTCAAGAAGGCCCACCAGTGTCTCTACTTCCTAGGGAAGCTGTGGAGAGCTGGACTTGGGAGCTCCGTCCTGAGGAGTTTCTATCACTGTGCAGTGGAGAGCGTCATCTGCACCTGCATCACCGTGTGGCACGGCAGCTGTACTGCTGCTGAGAGGAAGGCTCTGCAGCGGGTGGTGAAAGCTGCACAAAGGACTGTAGGGAGCATGCTTCCCACCACCTCGGACCTCTACACGTCCCGATGCAGGGGACGGGCCCTCCGCATCCTGAAGGACTCCACCCATCCTGCTCATAGCCTGTTGCAGCCCCTGCCCTCAGGCAGGCGGCTGAGGAGCATACAGAGCAAGACCACCAGGCTCAATAACAGCTTCTTCCCTGCAGCTGTTAGACTGCTGAACTCCAGCTGTGTCCTGTAGAGCACATTTATTTATATTTATTTATTACATTTATTTATTTATGTAATTTTTTTTCACAAATTTAATTTAAAGGGCTTATAATTCCAGTCCTGATTCCTGATTTCATACCATCACGTGTAACGTGAGATGGTATGACAATAAAAGTTCCTTGAATCCTTAAATCCTTTACGGATTTTGCCTAGTATCTCCTCATCTAGGGAAGCTTCTAACGAATTAATAGTTTCTTATAATTCCTGAATACTTGTTTTTCAATTTTTATTTTTATTTGATAAGAATGAGATTATTTTACCTCTAATCACAGCTTTCCTGCCTCCCAAAGAATGGATGGCGACGTGCCAGGGAGGTCATTATACTCCAAATATGAAGCCCACTCTTTTTCGTAATATTTAATAAATTCTTTATCCTTAAGTAATGATATATATTAAATCTCTAACTTTTGCTTTGAGGCATTTGTTTTTTTATTTACCAGAGTTAGAGAAACATGAGCATGATCGCTAACAGCTATAGGGTGTATCTCAGTGTCTGAAATGTCAGTCAACAGTAAGCTGCTGACTAACACATCCTGTCGAGAATACGAATGGTGGACATTTGAGAAGAAAGTATGTTTTCTGTCATTGGGGTGAAGAGATCGCCATGCATCGCAAAGTCCATAATTGCTCATGTACTGTTTGACTATATCTCTGGATTTCCAGCTGCGCTGAGTCCCTGCTGTGCTGGGCCTTTCTATTTCTTCATTTAAACCAAAGTTGAGGTCGCCCCCAAGAAGAAGTGAGCAATCCAAATGTTCAAGGTGCACCAAGAAGGAATGAAAGAATAAGGGGTCATCAACATTTGAACTATATATACTGACAATACATAACTTTTGGTTATGTATAGATAGTTTTATTATAGTAAATCTACCCTCTGGATCTGTAACTGTATCTATTACTGTAAAATTAACATTTTTATTTATTAATATTGCTACTCCCCTTTGTCTAGAGTTATGGCATGCAGAAAACACATTAGGAAACTCAGGTGATTTAAGATCATCTGCAGCTGAGGTATAAGACGACATCCGCCTTCAATCTTTTAAGCTGGTTAAAAATCTTAACTCTTTTCTTTCTTTTCTGCCAGCTCCATGAGCATTCCATGTGACAAACCTTATGGCACGTTTACACCGGTCAGCGCGTCCAGGCGTCAAATCACTCAAATAGATGAAGTCGACGCTTTAAAATTAAAACCCAGCTGCTTGCACACTTTGTAGTCTGCGTCTTCACGTCACGTCATTACGTCAGCGTGCGGGCGTGGATTTATCTGCTAGTTGTTTACAACATGGCGGATAATGTCGAGAGAGTGGCTTGGGTTTATTTTATTAACGAAGCCACACAAGCCAGACAACGTCGTCGTTTGCGACGTTTGTGGGTACACCCCATTCTTCAGAGGCGTTCTGACTTTGGAGAGTTTCACCATTTGCTCCAGGAGTTGCGGATGGATTAGGTTCATTTTCAGCGGTATTTTCGTCTATCCCACGCCCATTTTGATGACCTCCTGACCCGCATCGGTGCTCGCATCACCTACCAGGACACCAACTACAGGCGCTCTATTCCTGCTGAAGAGCGCCTGTCCAGCTGTCTTCAGTTAGTGGGTACATTGTGATTCTGGAAATGTTTTTTTTTTGCTTCCCTACTTAAGCCCAGACATAATATGTTCAAGCTACATGTAGGTACACTGTATGATCGGTCCGTATTCTATTTGTTCTTTTGAATTATTGACATAACAGCAATTTCGCTAATGAGCAATTTGTATAAACGTTTAATCTCAATGCTCATATGCTTATACTATGCATATTAAAAAGACAAACAGAGTTTGTCAGAGTTTGTCAGAGTCCGTCAGATGTGGTCTCACTCAGTTCTCTTCCACGTCTTGTGTTGTCCCGAGTTTTGATTTTGGAACTTTATTAAAGATGAGCAGAATGCGATCAAGCCGACACTCTGCATTTGGGTCCTCCTTTCACCAAAACATGACAACAAGAGGGACACAGAAAGGAGTCTACTTCCTCTCCTGAAAAAGGTGTCAGCTCGATCAATAAAACTACTGAGTATTGTCCAAATGGGTCAAATTGAGTGTTACATTAATTCTTTCAAAAATAATTTTATGGATTCGGAATTTCAGGATGTCTCTTTCTAGAGGTGACACCCTTTTCAGGAGAGGATGGAGAGAGAGAAGGAAGTACATGTTGTCGTTCATGTTTTGAGGAGCGGGAGCTGGTTCAGGCCGGGCCTTGAGGGCTTCAGCTTCTCTGACGAGTCCTGCTGCCTCCGCCTCAATTTTCTATGCGGGCCTTTGAAAAAAGACAGTAGAAAAATATGTTTAAAATGCGTACAACTATGTTGAACAAATGTACAAACTAGATAAAATTATAAGGAACATTTTAAGTCTGTATGAAAGGCTGAGTGTCTAGAATTTCAGGGTATATACAGACATTTCAGAAAGTAAAAATAGTAATTTGGCAAGTGTTGGGGAACCCAAACAGACAGATTGACATCTTTGAACAAAACCTACATTCCCAACCTTTTCAAACAGCACTACACACCTGCATGTGCTGGAGCAGAGGAAGGGCCAGGCTGGTCAGATGCAGAAAAGGAAGGGCCAGGGGACTCTGGCTCAGTGATGGCACCTGCCTCCATGTTAGCTTGATCTGTCATGACAGAAAGGAATATTATTGACCCTCCTGTTTATTATGCTTTATACCAAGATCAAAATACTTCTTCTACTGCTAGCACTAATAATAAATAGCAAAACTTTGTAGTTTTAAACTTTTTCTAGTAGCAAAATTATGTAGTTTTCAGCTTTACAATAATTATTTTCATGTTTTTGAGCACGTTTTTGTGTGTGTGCAACTATGTCTGAGTCTTCTGCTCAAAATCACCAACCCTCTGCCTCCAACCGCCCTGCTGCTTCTTTTTCTGGCTCCTCTGGGTGGTCCTACCCCTCCGCCTGCTCCTCCTCGACACCTATTTTGCTCGATGTTTCACGGGGGGCGATGAAGGGTTCAAGGAAGGACAGGACAGAGAGGTATTTCCATTTTTGCACTTTCCCTCCTGCTCCGCTCTTCCTTCTCTCTTTCTCCTTTCTGCTCTGCCTGACATATGTGTCCCTCAAAGTCTTCCACCGCTTTTTGCAGATTTCGTCTAAATACACAATGGGAAACTGGTAATGCGTATTTAGTACCGTAGTTGCCCTAACCGGGTTTGGCTAGCGTTAGCGTCAGCGAACATAACAAAAAAGTTAAAAGCACTCCAATATCCGCCGATATCTTCCTCCAAATAAGATCTGATCTCTTCCTGTCTTTGTAAAAAGACGAAGGCGGGTCATACAATTCACGAACATTACACACAGCAACGATTAGTTGATCCTCCATCTTGAATGAAAAACTTGCCGATCCACCCATAGAAAGAGTAACTACGTCAGTACAAAGAGTCGCTCTGATTGGTTGACGCCCCGCGTTTGCTGCCCGAAAGTTCAGTTTTCCCAACTTCATGCAGCAGCTGCTCCGACGGTCCGTCAACACATCCGGGCAGCAGCTGCGTGGACGCGGTGATGCCAGCTGCGCCGATGCGTGCGACTTGCGCCCACTAGATGCATAGATACCATAGACTTGCATGTAATCTAGCTGCCCTGCTGCCTGGACGTGCTGACCGGTGTGAACGTGCCATTAGAGTAGCCATAGTTTTGAGACTAAAGTTAGAAAGTGCTTGTCACCATAGAAACAGATAAACACGAGTGCATTATTAGTTTGTGCTTGGGGTTGCCTGATTGAAAATCCAGAAGCAGTGATTCAATTAAATTCAAAAATACTTTATTGATCCCAGAGGGAAATTAAGTGTTTGTGTAGCTCATATAATTAATTCTTTAAGAAGTTGTTGTAGATGATGATGGCTGTGGGCAGGAAGGATTTCCTGTAGCGGTCTGTATTGCAGCGAAACTGAAGAAGCCTCGGACCGAAGATGTTCTGTTGTTGTATGCTCATGAAGAGGATGCTCAGGGTTGTTTATAATTGTTTTGATTTTATGACGAATCAGTCTTTGCATTTTTATCTCCAGTGGTTCCACATTAGTGCCAAGAACAGAATCAGCCTTCTTTATCAGATTGTTTAGCATTTTTTAATCCCTGGCTATTATGCTGCTACCCTAACAGATGACGGCTGAACAGATTACACTCTCCACAACAGACTTGTAGAAGATCTGCAGCATCTTGCTGCAAACCTTGAAGGACCTAAGCTGCCTCAAGAAGTACAGTCTGCTCTGTCCCTTCTTGTTAGACGGTTTCACTGTTCAGTCTCCAGTCCAGTCTGTTGTCAAGGTTAACTCCGAGGTATTTATACTCCTCAACCACCTCCACTTCAGGTAGTCATTGATCCAGGCTATTGTTGAGGGCTGCACCTGTGTCTTCAGAAGTTTCTCACAGAGCAAATCAGGCTGAATTGTGTTAAATCCACTGGAGAAATCAAAGAGCATGATCCTCACAGTGCTGCCTGCTTTGTCCAGATGACAGTGGGTTGGTTGAAGCAGGTGAATGATGGCATCTTCAACTCCAACTCCACAGCGATAAGCAAACTGCAGCGGGTACTGATATGTTCTTGTTTGCTTACTCAGGGGTGCCAAAAGGAGTCTCTCCATGTGGGATGTCAGGGCAACAGGTCTATAGTCATTGATGAGTGATGGGTGAGTTCTCTTTGGTACTGGTACAATGCAGGATGTCTTCCACAACACTGGGACCTTCTCCTGAGTTAGGCAAATGGTGCGTTCACATTGCACACTTTGTCTGCGTCAGGCAACGCTCTCAACGCATCTAGGATGTACGTTGAAGCTTGCGACGCTTGCTTCACACCATTCACACCATTCACACCGCACTACGTCAGGCAACGCTCCCAGCGCATCTAGTCTGACGTATGTACGTTAAGCAAAAAAGAGCGTGTAGAAGATATGTTGTGGTGACATCGCTACAGTGAGACTCTCTGATTGGTTGGCGCATTGTGTCAAGTCCGTCAAAAGTTCAGCTAGCTGAACTTCTGCGTTGCTTGCGTTTGCTACGTTGCCGCTTGAAACGCAGGTAATGCTTGAAAAGTTGACGGAGCCAACGCACATAACGCACCGCAGAGACTCTGACGAACTCAACCGTAGACTTTACATGTAATCTTGCCGCAACTGACGCTGACGTTTGGGGCGGTGTGAACGCACCATAAGGTTGAAGAGGCGCTGCAGAATCCCACAGAGCTGATCTGCACAGGCCTTCAGGACTCTGGGGCTGACACCATCTGGACCTGCAGTCTTGTTCCGGTTCAGTTTCTCCAGCTGCCTCTTCACATGAATTTTGGAGACAGACAAGTGGGAGTAGGAGGCAAAGGGGGTAGCAGCATTTCCTGACTTGGTTGAAGTCAAACTTGTGGAATCAGAAGAGTCCATGGCTGAGGTGAAGGATAAAACATCCGAGGTGTAACAGGAAAGCTGTTGATTAGAGGAGAGTGGGATGTCTGTTTGGCTGGGAACAGGAGAGGAGGATGCTGAGCTAGTTCCTGAGCTGAACCTGTTGAAGAATGTGTTCAGTTCATTGGCTCTGTTCAGACTTCCATCTATCCAATCCTGTGATAAAGCCTGTGATTTTTCTCATTCCTGACCAGATATCTCTGATATTGTTCCTCTGTAGTTTGTTCTCCAGCTTCTTCCTGTATGCCTCCTTGCTGTCTCTGATCTTGACCTTAAAGACCCACTCTGATGAAAATCATATTTTTCTAGGTGCTAACATGTTCTTGTGACATTTTTCTGATGCTAGAGGACATATCTTGAGAAAATTAAGCTCAAAGTTGTATTTCTGAGTATTTCTGCATTCAAATGGCTGTGAATCAGTAGCAGACGTTAAAATGCTGGCTAAAATAGACTGGAGTTGTGACGTAGTAACTCCACTGGGCGGGGCCACAAGCTCCTACTCCGCTCCACCCCGCCCGCTTTGGTTCTGAGGAGTAGAGAAGACGATGGCGGATCAACACCTATGTGCTGTAGCGGGTTGCAATACATTGCTGAATAAAACATCCCCTTTCTTTAAATCTACTGCCTTGTGCTGTTACTGCTTGGTACTACTAGATATCCACTACATATAGCTTCAATGCTGGCGTCATTTGTGGGTGTGTTTCTATGAAAAAAATCGGAGAAAAAAAGGTTTGAAACCCGACATCAGCTGTCAGCGCGCCCAGCTGCTAAGCGGGAACGGGAGAGGAGATGGGGGGGGGGTGTCTTCGTGCCAACGGTTCCGCCCACAACGCAGAGGTGAATTGCTAATGAGCTACTGCAGCTCTGCTGAAGCGAAGTCCCAGAAAACGGCACAGGTTTTGTGATTTTGGCTAAAAACGGCATAATCATAATTTAAAGACCACTGAGAATGTTTAAAAAATAGCTCAAAATATGATCGGAGTGGGACTTTAAGTTGCTTCTGTATAGTCCTCAGTAATTCCCTGTCTCCCTCCCTGAAGGCTCTTTTTTTCTTGTTTAGCAGTTCCTTCAGGTCCAGTGACCTGAATCCAGAAACCCTGGATCACCAGTGTGATCCAGGGTTTGTTATTAGGGAAGCGTCTCACTGTTCTGGTGGGGATGATGTTGTCCACACATAAGTTTATATAGTCAGTCACACACTCAGTCATGGCATTGGTGTCCTCTCCATGTGCTTGGCAAAGAGTCATCCAGTCTGTGGTTGCAAATCAACCCTGCAGGGCTTCTTCAGCTTCCTGTGACCATTTTCTCACAGTTTTCTTTGTAACAGGTTGCCTCTTAACAAGTGGTTTATATTCTGAACAGAGAAAAACAAGATTGTGATCTGATTGTCCCAGAGGAGGTCTTGGTTTGGACATGTATGCATCCTTTACATTTGCATAAAACAAATCCAAGGTCTTGTTTTCTCTTTTGGAGCAGGTGACAAACTGTTGAAATGTTGGAAGTGTAGTAGAGAGCGAGGCATGATTAAAATCACCAGATATTGCCACAAATGCATTGGGGTGCTGTGTCTGTACCTTAGCAACAACAGACATAGGAAAGAGAAAAATAGAAGAAAGTTGGGAAGGTGTTAAGGGTGAGAGAGAAATATATAGTTATGTTATGAAAAAATTCTGTGTGTGTGAGTGATTGAAGAAGAAAAAAGGAGTGACAAAGACATTTGGTGATAGACATGTGAAGATGAGAAAAGAAAAAAAAGCCAGTATCCCAATGCTTAGTCCTGACCCCGCTCACATCGAGTAATGAAAACAACTTTACAGAGCTGTCCTAACATTACATTATAGTTGACAGATAAAACAACCCTTACCTAGCCAGTGTTACATAACTAATAAAGCCAAGGAGTAAGCTGGGGGTCCCTGAACAGCTGCCCATTAACATCCAGTTTATCTACCACTACTGTAACTCTGGTGCCTTCACTGATATATTTCTTCTTGATTGCGAACAAAACATGCCTTCTATCCAGGATCTCTTTCGGATATTGATTGTTAACGCTGTAATTCGTTCCCACGCAGCTCTCTGGCCGGGCCTTTGACCTGCTGTTTTGGCTTGTAATTCTCGAATTTAATAACAATTGGTCGCGGCCGGCTGTTGTTGGGCTTCTTACCGCCGAGCCGGTGGACACAGTGAAAAGTGATGTTTTTTACCGTGTCGTTTGGAAGCTTCAGCTGACGTTGTAGAAATTCTCGGACTGTGGATTCAGATTCCAGGCTGTCTAAGGTTTCCTCGTCCATTTTGTTTTATGGAGAAATACAAAATAATGTTTATTATTATTAAACGTTTGCTATATTTGGTTTGAGTGTATTGGTTTGTTTTTACCTGAGCTTGTTTGTTTTACCAGTTTACCGCCATATTACTTACGCACAGCTCTCGCGAGAAAGTCTACATCTGAACGCGAGTCTAGTTTTAAATGGAGATCAAACTGGGTATCCCACAGCAGATTGGAATCTCATTGCTGGTATGTAGCTTAAGTCGTGTTGTGCCACAGATAGGTAGGTTTTGGCTTTGAATAATTAGGAATAATTTCTTAGGGCAATTATTAATAAGATTAACAATTTTATGTAAAAATTACCAAGTTTAGGGGCACCACCAGGTGGATTCCAGGAATACAAAAGCCAAATTGTTCAGTCTCAGTTTATGTTTATGCCTACGTGCCTGATAAGGCTGAGATAATTAAACAATATTTGAAGGAATAAGTTCTTGGCGTTCTTTGAACAGCAAGTTACTACACATGTAGGTGAAATAACAACAACGGTTTTCCAAAATATAAGAGTTTATTACAAAAGAATTCAACTTTCAGTTAAAATGCTTTATTCAAGAAACTCAAACTAGCAACACACAACTAAACCACTAAGCAAAGAATAACTATAATAAAACTAACATCCAAAAGTAAACAGTAAAGTGATAAGTATGCACAGGAATAGAAACAATAACCAATAAATTGATAATGATGTCACAGTTCAGAATGAATATGTTTGCTTAAAGACCAAGGCTTGTATTGAAGAGTTTTGGGATTGAAGCTAAGTTAGTTTTAAACTAATTATGGTTAGTTTAAGACTAATCAGCATCTTCTGGTTTGTTTTCAAACCACCAATTCACAATGCAAAGCAGAAGTGAATGAAACATTATTTGGAAGAAGCAATGTTTCATTAAACCATTTGCTGAATTAGAAATCAATAACCTTTAGATAATTGATTCTACTTTATGGATCGGTCACCGCAGTGATTGATCTAATTTAATATTTAGACTTTATGATGACGTTAAGGGCCGTACCAATTATGTCAATCTAATTTAGTATTTTGACTTACCAAGAAGGCGGTTTCAAAAATGACTGAAAAGATTCGTTTTAGTGTTTAAACTATCTGTTTTAAAGTCGATCTCTATTTTGAATAGCATTAATAGCAGTCTTTATGGTTCATGAATAAAAAGCTGTCAAAGCCCAAGTGGTTTCGATCGAGCATGTCACGTGGCGCTGCTTAAAGCCGCTCTGGTTCATTTATTAAACACCAAACAAAGGAAAACCTGTCGGATTGAGTTGCAGGATATAAAATGACTTTCCATCGGAAACCTTGAAAATCAATGTTTAAACCTCCAGGCCAACCGGCCTGTTTGTACCCAAACAATAAATGAAATCTTACACAAAGTAACAAATCACAGTGAAAATAAACAACCCTTAAATCTTGTTTGTCTTAAACTAATCTCGCCTCTGGCCAGACAGACCTTGTTGAACGGTTAAAATTCTCCAGGTTAGCTGGCAGGCTAACAATAGCTGCGGTCCGTTAGCACTGGTAGGATGGCTGTGGTAGCCTTAGCTTGAACGATGTCCTCTCATTTTTTACAAATAAATAACTGAAAAGTGGGGTGTGCGTAATTATTCAGCCCCCTGAGTCAATACTTTGTAGAACCACCTTTTGCTGCAATTACAGCTGCCAGTCTTTTAGGGTATGTCTCTACCAGCTTTACACATCTAGAGACTGAAATTCTTGCCCATTCTTCTTTGCAAAACAGCTCCAGCTCAGTCAGATTAGATGGACAGCGTTTGTGAACAGCAGTTTTCAGATCTTGCCACAGATTCTCGATTGGATTTAGATCTGGACTTTGACTGGGCCATTCTAACACATGGATATGTTTTGTTTTAAACCATTCCATTGTTGCCCTGGCTTTATGTTTAGGGTCGTTGTCCTGCTGGAAGGTTAACCTCCGCCCCAGTCTCAAGTCTTTTCCAGACTCCAAGAGGTTTTCTTCCAAGACTGCCCTGTATTTGGCTCCATCCATCTTCCCATCAACTCTGACCAGCTTCCCTGTCCCTGCTGAGGAGAAGCAGCCCCAGAGCATGATGCTGCCACCACCATATTTGACAGTGGGGATGGTGTGTTCAGAGTGATGTTCAGTGTTAGTTTTCCGCCACACATAGCGTTTTGCATTTTGGCCAAAAAGTTCCAATTTGGTCTCATCTGACCAGAGCACCTTCTTCCACATGTTTCCTGTCTCCCCCACATGGCTTGTGGCAAACTCCAAACGGGACTTCTTATGGTTTTCTTTCTTCTTGCCACTCTTCCATAAAGGCCAACTTTGTGCAGTGCACGACTAATAGTTGTCCTATGGACAGATTCCCCCACCTGAGCTGTAGAGCTCTGCAGCTCGTCCAGAGTCACCATGGGCCTCTTGGCTGCATTTCTGATCAGCGCTCTCCTTGTTCGGCCTGTGAGTTTAGGTGGACGGCCTTGTCTTGGTAGGTTTACAGTTGTTCCATACTCCTTCCATTTCTGAATGATCGCTTGAACAGTGCTCCGTGGGATGTTCAAGGCTTGGGAAATCTTTTTGTAGCCTAAGCCTGCTTTAAATTTCTCAATAACTTTATCCCTGACTTGTTGCTCCCAACATTCTCTTAGACAATCTCTGAGGCCGTCACGGGGCAGCTGTATTTGTACATTTGTACATTAGATTACACACAGGTTCACTCTAGTCATTAGCACTCATCAGACAATGTCTATGGGCAACTGACTGCACTCAGACCAAAGGGGGCTGAATAATTATGCACACCCCACTTTTCAGTTATTTATTTGTAAAAAATGTTTGGAATCATGTATGACTTTCGTTCCACTTCTCACGTGTACACCACTTTGTGTTGGTCTTTCACGTGGAATTCCAATAAAATTGATTCATGTTTGTGGCTGTAATGTGACAAAATGTGGAAAAGTTCAAGGGGGCCGAATACTTTTGCAAGCCACTGTAGTTTACTTGATGAGCATTGAACGCAGTGAGGATTGAATTGTGGAATTAACAGGGTGGATCGTTCTGTGCAAGCAACTATGCTTAGAAATAATTATCATGTTAATTCTACAAATTAATCGATCATAACATATTAATTTTGACAGCTTTAGTCCTGATTCATTTACCTGTAGAACTGAAATAGAATTTAGTTTTTTTTTTTCCTTAGCTGTATTTACGATAAACAGCTTATTTGTCACCGGTCTATCACGAAACCTTCCATGAGGAACACGAACTGAAAGTGGTAAACGGAAAATAATGGTGAATATAGCTTGCACAAGTAATTTAAAGGGTTCCGTTGATTTCTTTTTTAATGGTTGTCATGCTGCCCTACTTTTTCATTAGTTTCTCTACCAGATGAACTTCACATGTTTTTTTCTCGATAGATCAAGATCACTCTGTTTCACAGAGTGGACCAACTCGGTCTTCATTGTAAATGACCGTGTGAAGCAGAGCAGTATGGGTTCTCTATTGTTAAGCAGTGGGCTTCATGTAGTCTTACCTCAAATTGTTTGATGCACAGTTAGTGTCTGTCTCTCTATCAGGACTTTGAGATGAACAGTGAGCTGAAGACAGGGGTCATCAGTCTGCTAGAGGAGGTGCTGCGAGACCCAGATCTTCTGCCGCAAGAAAGAAAAGCAGCAACCAACCTTTTAAGGTACAGGCACATGCAGTTGAAACCAGATATTTACATACACTAAAAAAGACACACACAATAAAAACCACAAGAAAAAGTGTTTCTTTACTTTTTTTTTTTCTCTGTAGAAACCCAACAAATTTACTTCCACAAGTGGAGCATTATGGCTTTTGCTATAGTACTCCACTTGATATATTTGTAAGAAATTTTTATTAGAAATTGCTGTGGGTTTTTTTCTGATATAGAGATGGTGAGATACAAGGGAGGAAGGGGAATAAAGAAAACACAAGAAAAAAATCTCAGTCTGCTTACACACCCGCAGGACGACATAGAGGGACAAAAACAATGTTTAAACAAACCAATGTGAACTGAGAACTACACAACCACAACCCACAAATTAGATGTATAAATACAAAAATTGCGTCACTAAAAAGCTCATGGTTCCTATTATTACAAAATCTAGTTGTGGTCATGCCCAGCCGATTATTATTTCTCTTTGTGAAATAATAATAAAATTAATAAAATCATTTAAAAAACAAGTTCTGTTTGAACTCAATCTGCTGATAGTTTGAGTTCTGAAGCGTATGTGTGTTCACAATGTTCACAGATGTCCATTAGTGTTACTAATGTGAGTGTCTTATCTGGGGTCAATGGAGTGTTGAGACAATCCAAGTTCTTCTGGGCTGGTCGCAAGGTTGGCCACATCACATCACTGACTGCCCTCAGAATTGCTGGGCTGGGGTCGCCATCCAAGTCTTCTAGTCACTCGCAGACTTGAATTGACAAACAAATGAGAGACTGTGGCAGACTGCTCTGAAACTCTGGTTGTTTGTCGATTCAAGTTTATTCCTATGGCTGTCTGCCTCGTATCTCTCTCTATACATCTCGTGTCGCAGGCGCTCGGTCTCTTCCAGACAAGAAGTGATGTCACAAGCTCATGTTAAACTACATGGATTGGTCTAATACCCTTATTTTATTTATGGGTTACACCTTCATCATGGTCAGAAGTATACAAACACTTCCTTAGTAGTTGGTAGGACTGTCCCGAAACCGTTTCACTTAGGCCAAACATTTCGGATATTGTTCCACAGGCTTTTTACAATAGTTTGCTGGAAACTTGTCCCACTCCTCTAGATAGAACTGGTGTAACTGGGTAAAATTTGTAGGCTTTCTTACTTGCACTCGCCTTCACAAATTTTCTATGGGATTGAGATC
Organism: Valencia hispanica; assembly: GCA_963556495.2. Taxonomy (NCBI): domain Eukaryota; kingdom Metazoa; phylum Chordata; class Actinopteri; order Cyprinodontiformes; family Valenciidae; genus Valencia; species Valencia hispanica. The sequence continues at coordinate 38,664,277 of OY747717.1, forward strand.
TGGGCTTTGTGATCCATTTGGAAGCTCCATTTGCGTCCAAACTTCAACTTCCTGAATTATGTCCTCAGATGTTGCTTCAATATGTCCACATAATTTTATTATCTTATGATGCCATCTATTTTGTGAATTGCACCAGTCCCTTCTGCAAGAAAGTGTTTGTAAATATCTGGTTTCAACTGTATCTATAGTCTCCTCTTTCTAACTTTAGAGCTTTGTTTGATATATTTGTCTTATTTCTGGTTGTCAAATGTTTAGATATTCATTATTTGTCTTAATGTATCTTCACAATTACCACAACACAGAAAAGATCTTGTCGAACGCTGTAGTTTGCTTTGCAGTGCCCTTTCTCAGGATGAACAAGATGATACTCAGCTGAGGATAGAGGACATACTACAAATGGTCAGTATAAGTGCACATGGTGCACTTCACTGAAGGGTTTCAATGGAGCAAAACGTTTGAAATTACTTCTCTTACTCTGAAACAGAAAAGCTGTCCTCTTCTGCATTTCATTGTGGTAAGGATGATTATCCCTGTTATGAAGAATTTCTTTCCCTTTAAAAATTCACCAGCTGTTATTTGTTGAAAGTCTTCCACATTCTTCAGTCAGATGTGTTTCTTCAACACGTGGAGCTGTGTTGGTGATCCTTCTTGTAGATTTCTGTGATGTTAGTGATTTTAATGTTACATTTCTTACACATTAAGATAATATGTCTCTGTGTGATCAAGGCGGAGAGTCCTAAAGCAGAGTGTTTTGAGTCCCTGTCCGCCATGGAGATGGCAGAGCAGATCACATTGCTGGATCACATTGTTTTCAGGAGTATTCCCTATGAGTAAGTACATGGCTAACCCCTAATGTACAGTCGTGGCCAAAAGTTTTGAGAATAACATAAATATTGGAAATTGGAAAAGTTGCTGCTTAAGTTTTTTAACTCAGGTGAGAATGTTGGCGAGCACAAGGCTGGAGATCATTATGTCAGGCTGATTGGGTTAGAATGGCAGACTTGACATGTTAAAAGGAGGGTGATGCTTGAAATCATTGTTCTTCCATTGTTAAACATGGTGACCTGCAAAGAAACGTGTGCAGCCATCTTTGCTTTGCATAAAAATGGCTTCACAGGCAAAGATATTGTGGCTACTAAAATTGCACCTAAATCAACAATTTATAGGGTTATCAAGAACATCAAGGAAAGAGGTTCAATTCTTAGTAAGAAGGCTTCAGGGCATCCAAGAAAGTCCAGAAAGCGCCAGGATTGTCTCCTAAAGAGGATTCAGCTGCGGGATCGGAGTGCCACCAGTGCAGAGCTTGCTCAAGAATGGCAGCAGGCAGGTGTGAGCGCATCTGCACGCACATTGAGGCGAAAACTTTTGGAAGATGGCCTGGTGTCAAGAAGGGCAGCAAAGAAGCCACTTCTCTCCAAAAAAAAACATCAGGGACAGATTGATCTTCTGCAGAAAGTATGGTGAATGGGCTGCTGAGGACTGGGGCAAAGTCATATTCTCCGATGAAGCCTCTTTCCGATTGTTTGGGGCATCTGGAAAAAGGCTTGTCCGGAGAAGAAAAGTTTAGCGCTACCATCAGTCCTGTGTCATGCCAACAGTGAAGCATCCTGAGACCATTCACGTGTGGGGTTGCTTCTCATCCAAGGGAATGGGCTCACTTACAATTTTGCCCAAAAATACAGCCATGAATAAAGAATGGTACCAAAACACCCTCCAACAGCAACTTCTTCCAACAATCCAACAACAGTTTGGTGAAGAACAATGCATTTTCCAGCACGATGGAGCACCGTGTCATAAGGCAAAAGTGATAACTAAGTGGCTCGGGGACCAAAACGTTGAAATTTTGGGTCCATGGCCTGGAAACTCCCCAGATCTTAATCCCATTGAGAACTTGTGGTCGGTCCTCAAGAGGTGGGTAGACAAACAAAAACCCACTAATTCTGACAAACTCCAAGAAGTGATTATGAAAGAATGGGTTGCTATCAGTCAGGATTTGGCCCAGAAGTTGATTGAGAGCATGCCCAGTCGAATTGCAGAGGTCCTGAAAAAGAAAGTACAACACTGCAAATACTGACTCTTTGCATAAATGTCATGTAATTGTCAATAAAAGCCTTTGAAACGTATAAAGTGCTTGTAATTATATTTCAGTACATCACAGAAACAACTGAAACAAAGATCTAAAAGTAGTTTTGCAGCAAACTTTGTGAAAACTAATATTTGTGTAATTCTCAAAACTTTTGGCCACAACTGTACTTTTAATTGGCCCCTAAAGATTTTTGCTTTTTTTTTTATAAAATCTGTTTGAACCCAATCCAAGCGTTATCTTTGACAACCTTTTAGAAACAGTGCCTGCAAGGGGTAAAAGTGCCATACCATATATTTATCATATTCATTTATATAGCGCTTTTTACAAATTCAACAATCAATTCAATTCAAAATACTTTATTGATCCCAGAGGGAAATTAAGTGTTGGTATAGCTCATATAATAATTAATTCTTTAAGAAGTTGTTGTAGATGATGATGGCTGTGGGCAGGAAGGATTTCCTGTAGCGGTCTGTATTGCAGCGAAACTGAAGAAGCCTCCGACTGAAGACGCTCTGTTGTTGTATGACAGTCTCATGAAGAGGATGCTCAGGGTTGTCCATAATTTTTTTTATTTTATGATGAATCTTTCTTTGCATTATCATCTCCAGATGCTCCACAGTTGTCCCAAGAACAGAACCAGCCTTCTTTATCAGGTTGTTTAGCATTTTTAAATCCCTGGCTCTGATGCTGCTACCCCAACAGATGACGGCTGACTTGTAGAAGATCTGCAGCATCTTGCTGCAAACCTTGAAGGACCTAAGCTTCCTCAAGAAGTACAGTCTGCTCTGTCCCTTCTTGTAGACGGTTTCACTGTTGCGCCTCCAGTCCAGTCTGTTGTCAAGGTGAACTCCGAGGTATTTATACTCCTCAACCACCTCCACTTCTTCTCCCATGATGGAAACAGTGTTTGACTTGTCCCTGTTTCTTCTGAAATCTACAATCATCTCCTTTGTTTTGTTCACATTCAAGGTGAGACGATTGTTTCCACACCATGTCACAAAGCGGTCCACCAGCTCTCTGTATTCAGCTTCTTGTCCATCTCTGATACACCCGACAATTGCAGAGTCATCTGAGTATTTCTGCAGATGACAGGTCTCTGATTTGTACTAAAAGTCCAAAGTCTCACAAATTGCGGTCTGTTGGTCAGGTAGTCATTGATCAAGGCGATTGTTGAGGGCTCCACCTGTGTCTTCAGGAGTTTCTGATGTAGCAAATCAGGCTGAATTGTGTTAAATGCACTGGAGAAATCAAAGAACATGATCCTCACAGTGCTGCCTGCTTTGTCCAGGTGACGCTGAGTTGGTTGAAGCAGGTGGATGATGGCATCTTCAACTCCAACTCCATACGGTTGACCAAAGTGCTTAAACAGTAAAACAGGAATGAAAAAAGTAATAAAAATGCTTAAACAATAAAACAGGAATAAAACAAATACAACTGATCCAAAAAAAGCAAAAATATAACAGAAGGATAGTCTAAAGGGTAAGTGAAAACAGACCCACGGCTATGAATTAAAAACCAAGGAAAAATTAGTTTTTAAGAGAGATTTGAAGAGGGCTATGGAAGTACACATATCAAACAGTAAGTATTGATAATTTGATGGAAAATTGACTAAAAATTATACTTTTTTTAACCACTTAAACCACAGTGTTGCTGAATAATTTGAGCCCCCTTTATTTATATTTTGTTACATTAGATTAGACTTGTCATTTGTATGAAAATGCTTCATGTGGTGGAAAACTCTGCGCATCACCCTGAACACAGAATCCTCAGATTAAAGCATGGTGATGGCATCATCATACTTTGGGATGCTTTTCTTTCCCAGGGATATGGTACCTGGTCAGAGATGATGGAAAGATGCACGGAGCTAAATACAGGGCTTAGAAGTGCAAAAGACTTGAGACTGGGGTGGAGCTTTACCTTCCAACAAGAAAACAACATTAAAGACCTCATGATACGAAGCTGACTTCATGTAAATGTATTCTGACATAATGCATCTTGTGAAAGAATGTGGCTGTGTAAATTTATGAGCCACACAGACTTGATTTTACACGATAATTAGAGTTTCAAAAATATTAGTTTAACCGTGGCTTCAAAACTATGTATCCATTATGTGACGTCAGGGACAGAACCTTTCAGGTTGGACAGTCCGAAAAGGCATGATGGAGGCACTGATATTTGAAGGCTCGGAAGATTTTTCCTCCAGTCCTAGCCTTGAGATGTTTTTTGAGATGGAAAATGCAGCCGGTTGTGGTGTTTCTAGAGGTGGTGGTGGCATAGAACCGTACAGGTACGAGCCATACACAACGACTGAGATGGCAGAAGAAAGCAGGTCAGAGAACGATGAAGCTTACATAGCAGCGTAAGAAGTGACAGCAGAGAGACGTCAGGAAAACGGAGATTGGTCAGGATTAGAAATACCTTTTTTATCGTGGCTTTTCTTTTCAAATAATGAACAAAATGGATAAATGAGCATAATAATATTAACGTGTAGTGATTTTATTAGTCACCTGAAAAATAAACATTACATAATGTAAATATGGTAAATCAGTTTTCAAACTAAAAATAATAAACTAATCCAGACGTACTTATTTATAAAGTCTTAGACTGATATCGGAAAAATAAAACCAGATTGTAGGCAGACATTCAAGGCAAACAACAAAGCAAGTAAGACTTACTTCATTACAATTCTTCTTTATGATTATCGTAGCAATTTATTAGTTTCAGGTGAAACACGTTTATTTATTTTCTTTGTCAGACTCACGAAATAAAGTTTGAATTATTGATAATTATAGCAATACTGCTTTGAATATGTATATATCTCTTCTGGACACAAGATCCAACTGGGGTGTCAGTGGACGTCGAGCTTGTAGGAGTACCGATGCTGACGCTGTCAGTGTTGCGCAGTCTACAAAGCACCACCACGGGTACCGCTACCACATGCTGTCCCACTCCTGCGGAACACTGTAGGCACAGCTGCCGGCAGCAACACACACTTATGTTGAACTAAAGAACCCAGTGATTTCATTATCATAGTAACGGAATCAAAACAATTCAGCTCAAAATGATCCGAACAGAGAAGATGAGGAGGAGGGAGCCCACTTCTCACAGCTGTGTCTAACCTGTTTCACCCACTTCAAAAGTAACTCTGGGTCTTTGGGAAACTTAAATAAACTGACACCGTCCTTGTGTGCATTTAAGCAAAATCCTGCAACGTAACGCGAAGGCATTGCGATCACTTTTCTTTGTCAAAAACAGAAAATAGCGGCCCCAGTAAGTTGAAAAGCCGCCGTCAAATGTGTCAAAAAACTGATCTCAATCCTCCCTCGTGTATTCAAGCCCTTCACCTCTTCTCACTCCCTGTCGGCTCATACTGTTTCTCTCCTGCTCGTCTCACATCAGTCTGGCGTCCTGTCTTCATCTCTCCACTCCAGCCTTCATTATCATAATATTCATTAAATAATTATTGCACCTTACCTGCATCTGCGTTCGAGTCAATGCTGCACCTTTGACACCTGACGGAATAAATAGAGCGTAAAAATGGACCCAGCAGACACAGCACCTACCGATCTTTTCCTTGAGTTTATGAGATTATCTAGACCATGGAGGTTCGAGCCTTCTCAACAGCCCAGCCTACATGTCATTAATCTCTGCCTCAGTCTGCTCGCCAGGTCCTCCCTCTCCTGCTTGTCAGTAATCCGCTGCTCCCACTTCAGTCAGCCCGTCATCTGCCCCTGCTGCTCCCACTTCAGCCAGCCCGTCATCTGCCCATGCTGCTCCCGCTTCATTCAGCTCATCATCCACCCCTGGCGATCCCGCTTCAGTCTGCTCTTGAGCCGGAGCTCCTGCTTCAGTCAACACTGTTGCCGTCTTGGCTCCACTCTTCAGCCCAGTCGCCGTTTCAGCCCAGGCCATCAAGCTAGTTTTGTGGCAGCCCTGTCCTTAGAGCCCGAGCTCCCGGAGGGGGTTAAGGTCGACTCTCCTCTGTCTCTAGTACCAGCTGCTCACTGGAGCCCTCGGACCCCCATGCTGGCTCCAAGCTTCCGGGCCCCCAGGCCCGCTCCACGCCTTTGGGCCCCTGTGCCCGGACCTTGCCTTCGGGCCCCAGAACCAGAGCTCCTGGACTGGGTTGAGGTCAACCCACCTCTGCCTGCAGAGCCAGCTCCTTCAGCCAAGTTCCTTAACCACCGCCAGCCAAGTTCCTTCACCGCCACCAGCATCCTTCATCCATATTCCTTCGCTGTCGGCTTGCTTCTTCAGCCAGCCTTCTTCGTCATCTGACTCAGTCCTGGCTCTTCCATCGCTGGCCACCCTCAGTCAGGCTCCTCGATAGCCAGTGAGCCAGAGGGGAACCACCCGGCCGTCCTCCTGACTGCCAGTCAGCCAGGGGCCGCTACACAGCTGTACTCCTGATCATCTTTCTGTCAAGGGTCGACCACCCAGCCACCCGCCTAATGGTCATGGGGCTGTCCATGGGCGTACCCTCTGAGATTCGGGCCCTCCTTCTGTGGGACCCCTCCACCCACCCTTGGAAGGTTGCTTCTTTTTTCAGTTTTTTTTCTTCTCTCCAGGTTGTCTGGCATCTGCCCTTAGAGAGGGGGGTCACTTGTCTTCAACCCCAGTCACCTCCTGATCCTAATCCTCCCTCGTGTATCTAAGCCTTTCACCTCCTGTCACTCGCTGTCGGCTCATACTGTTTCTCTCCTGCTCGTCTAACGTCAGTCTAGTGTCCTGTCTTTATCTCTCCACTTCAGCCTTCATCATCATCATCTTCAATAAATAATAATTGCACCTTACCTGCATCTGCGTTTGGGTCCATGCTGCACCTAGGACACTGACAGTGGTGGGGTGCAAAGCTGGTAGAGACAAACCCCAAAAGACTTGGAACTTTGATTGTAGTGAAAGTTATTTCTACAATGTATTGACTTAAAGGGTCTGAGCACAAATCCACACCTTTTAGATTTTTATTTAGAAAAAAATACCATGTAACCCTTTCATTCAGTGTCACATTTATGCACTGCTTTACCATGTGAAAACTTCAAAGGATTAGAGTACAGTTGTAAGTTCTTTTCAGAACTGACTGTCTCACTGTGTGTGTGTGTCCATTCAGGGAGTTCTTGGGTCAGGGCTGGATGAAGGTGGACAAGACTGAAAGAACTCCATACATCATGAAGACCAGCCAGCACTTTAATGATGTAAGAATAAAAATAAGTTTTGTTTCCATATTTTTTGCGATGTACTGTTTGTAAATGAAAGATTTTGCTATGACCCAATTCACAACACCACAGTATAGGACATAAAGAGGAGGGGTGCCCGATCTGGAAGTCAGACCTTTATAAAATTACAGTGGTTTTCCTAGTGTTTACAGTCAAAAATATGAAGTATCTTAGTAACAGAAACCCCTTTTACAAAAGAGGAAGAATTATTGCAAATATCCATGGCATTATTTGTACAAGTTTAAAGTTGTGAGTGTGGTTGATCAAATGAGATTATCAGTGAGAAACAACTTTGTGTGTCAGTCTAACCAGAAAATGTACCATATCTACCAAATGTATCTTAAATGTCTGTGAACTATTTATACATTGTTTCGATGTATTTTCAACCCAAAATGCTGAAGGGCTGTATATTATATAATCATCAGTGCTATTTGCTTTGTGAACCAGACAGTATGAGGGAAAAAATTGATCAGAATGTTAGTGGATAATGGTTTAAGCCGAGCCCTTTAGCCTTTATTTTTGTTCCTGTTAGCAAAATTGTTCACTCTGGTTATCCTTGTGAACCACAGCATAACTACAAAACTCTTCTTTATGACCCTCCTCAGATGAGTAACCTGGTGGCGTCTCAGATAATGGCCCACACTGACGTGGGGTCCAGGGTCAGCTCCATAGAGAAGTGGCTGGCAGTAGCCGACATCTGTCGCTGCCTCAACAACTACAATGGAGTACTTGAGATCACCTCTGCTCTCAACCGCAGCGCCATCTACAGGCTGAAGAAAACCTGGGCTAAAGTTTGCAAACAGGTTTAGATTGTCACAGAATCAGCTGAAAACAGTAGCACCTACTTACTTTATGCACAAAACCTTCAATATTACTATTTATCCTTTGCTTTTTTTCAGACCAAAGCGCTGATGGACAGGCTTCAGAGGATCATCTCGTCAGAAGGGAGGTTCAAAAATCTCAGAGAGACTCTGAAAAAGTAACTGCAGTCACAGCACATTGAAGTGATAAACGAATAATCGCTTTCTGTCCCACAGTATGATGCTGCCACCACCATGAACTGTCTAATTTTTACCTCTTGGTCCGCAGCTGCAACCCTCCATGTGTCCCATATCTGGGCATGTACCTCACTGACCTGGCTTTCATTGAGGAGGGGACACCCAACTTCACTGAAGAGGGGCTTGTTAACTTCTCCAAGATGAGAATGGTGAGACACTCTCTTCCTTACAGGTGAAACTATACACAACCCTCCAGATTTTGGTTTTTTCGTACGTTTTCAGTACCGCAGGGACAGTTTGTTTTCTGAAGATGGAATAGGAAGTTAACCATCCCTGAGGTTTATACTCTCAGTAAGTCTGAAATTATTGCTGTCGTTTGGTGTGGGTAAAGGTAATACTTCAGGCTTTAGGACCACACTATGTTTCAGGTCACCACTCCATTCTAACACCACTTTTAGGGTATGTATTTTTAATGAATTAATACGGCAGACATAAAATTTCATCTTTTCTACTGTACTCAAAATCATATTACTTGGTAGCAATAGCACTTGGACATAATTTTTGTTCTGGGGGAAACTTCAGTGTTTTCTTTCAACGGGACCACAGCCATGTGTCTACACAAAATGGTTCAAGAACACCTTTAAGTTTAATTTGGGTATGTGTTTTTAAAATATTTGGAGTGTAAATTGCAGGAATGTTATCAAGACAGTGTCCAAAGATTATACAGAAATCAATGCAGGTGTATAGTACAATAGAGACATCTGGTGGCTGAGAAAGATAGAACAATGAAAACCGCTGAATCAACACAAATTACCAAAGGTGTCAAGTAACGAAGTACAAATACTTCGTTACCTTACTTAAGTAGAAATTTTGGGTATCTATACTTTAATTATCTATGTGCCTACTTTTTACTTCTACTCCTCACATTTTCACGCAATTATCTGTACTTTCTACTCCTTACATAATGGTCCGGAACAGTGGGGGAAAATTCAAAGGCCACTTGTCATTTTGAGAGATTATAATTCACACCCCTGACCATTTGGTGCAGACACGCAGATATTTTTAGGTTTGAGTTGAAGCTCGGAGTACAAGTAACTGAATCAATAAATTTATAATAAGAACATTGCCATGAAGCCATCTGAGCATCATCTCAGAGCGAGAGGCTTTGGAACGTGACTGCTACCGGTGCGGCTGGTTAAAGACGTGCTTCAAAGAGCCCAGTGTCGTGCCAAACACCCATTCAGAAAGAGCGCATGCTCCGACATTTTCTGCTGCTGAAGCGATATGAAGTTCGGTTCTGAGAGTCTTTCCGACTTCTGATCACTTGAATCAGAGAAATGTTCCCTGATTTCAAAACTTTGGCTGAAGTGGAGCTTTTAGTTCCAGTCTCCAGTGCGTCAGCGTGGATTCAGCCTCGGCACAATCTTGTCTGTGCTGAGGTTGTAAGACTTTTGGTGATACTATTCTTAATTTATATATACACACACACACACACACACACGTGTTAATGGTCAGTAGTCCACATATGGTTCTGTAATGTAATTGCACTAAAATTAATAAATTTTAATGGGCATATATGCAGCTGAAACAAGTAGCCTAGTGTGTCCCAAAATTAACATTTTTATATAACATTATAGCCTCTCTTTTGGGGGGGGGGGGGGGGGGGGGGGCTTAAGCTTTATTTTTGTAATTACATTACTTTTAGTCATGTTTTGCAGTTTAAACTGCACCCAAAACCAGCAGAGTTGAAAACAAAAAGGTTTAATGAAAAACCACATGGAACTTACATAACTCATGGGGGTACAGGCAGCAACAGGGAAAAACAGGAACCAGACGGGCTACAAGGAAGGCAGGAATCAGGCGGGGAAGAAAGACGGACGAACCAGCGAGTTGTGACTGAAAGAGGGCCATATTTATACTGAGGGAGGAGAGTGAAGAGTGAAGCAGAGAAGGAGCAATTAAGGGAAGCGGTTGCAGCTGAGGGGGAGTGAGCAGGTGGAAGTGATTAGCTGGGACAGGAGGTGAAATGGCTGGGAGACAGAAAACTGGTAAACCTAGAAGATCTTAAGAAACTAACTAAAGACAAGACTACGTTCCCCGTAGTCTTGTCTTTAGTTAGTTTCAGAAAGTACAGAAATCACAAGAAAGACTAAGAATAGCTAAACATGAAAATAGAACTAAATAAGGAAAATCACTAACAAAAGACAAACACCCGGGGATCACAACACAACCTCCCCCTCAAGGGCGGATACCAGACGCCCCTAGAAGTCCAACAAAAACAAACCGAACCCAACCCAACCAGGGTGGGCGGAGGGGGCCTCGGAAGGAGGGCCAGAGTCCAGAACAATATAACAAAAAACACACCCCACTAGGGTGGGCGGAGGGGGCCTCGGAAGGAGGGCCAGAGTCCAAAACAAAAACACACCCATCCAGGGTGGGTGGAGGCCTGCGACGACGAGGAACCAGAAGACGGAGATGAGGAACCGGGCGACGAGGAGCCGGGAGGCGAGGAGGCCGGCGACGAGGAGCCGGGAGGCGAGGAGCCAAGAGGCGTGGCGGCCGGCGGCGGAGCAGAACCTTGTGGCGTGGCGGCGGAGCAGAACCTTGTGGCGTGGCGACCTACGAGAGGACGGTGTGGAGGACCCACGACGTGGCGCTGAAGACCCACGGTCGTGTCCCTCTGGACACCCAGGGCGGAGCCAAGAGTCCAAGGCGTGTCCTCCCAGACACCCCCGGCGGAGTCTGGAGCCCGAGGCGTGTCCCCCTGGACACCCCCGGCGGAGTCTGGAGCCCGAGGCGTGTCCCCCTGGACACCCCCGGCGGAGTCTGGAGCCCAAGGCGTGTCCCTCTGGAACACCCCCGGCGGAGACAGGAGCCAGAGGCGTGTCCCTCTGGAACACCCCCTGCGGAGCCTGGGATCAGAGGCGTGTCCTCTGGGACACCCCCCGAGAGCTGGCAGACTGTCAAGGCCGGGCCGAAACTAGGGGGCTGCACCTGGGGTCGAGGCGGGAGAGGCCTCCCCAACTGGCCAGCAAATGTTGCCAGTTTGTTCCACTCCGCCTCCTCCCAAAATGCAGTCAACCCCAGCTCGGCCAGTAATGGCGACCAGGGCCTTAGCAAAGCCAACAGTTCATCTGCTGCCCCGATCCGGACCCAAGGCGGGGAGAGAGTGGCCATTTGTTCCAAATGCTGCCTTAAATACAGGCGCAACATGGGCAGACAGCGAGCTTCTGCTGGGTCCAAAGACTGGCTGGTTCGTTCTGTCATGTTTTGCAGTTTAAACTGGACCCAAAAGCAGCAGAGTTGAAAACAAAAAGGTTTAATGAAAAACCACACGGAACTTACATAACTCAGGAGGGTACAGGCAGCAACAGGGGAAAAACAGGAATCAGACGGGCTACAAGGAAGGCAGGAATCAGGCGGGGAAGAAAGAGGGACGAACCAGCGAGTTGTGACTGAAAGAGGGCCATATTTATACTGAGGGAGGAGAGTGACGAGTGAAGCAGAGAAGGAGCAGGACCAATTAAGGGAAGCGGTTGCAGCTGAGGGGGAGTGAGCAGGTGGAAGTGATTAGCTGGGACAGGAGGTGAAATGGCTGGGAGACAGAAAACTGGTAAACTAGAAGGATCTTAAGAAACTAACTAAAGACAAGACTACGGGGAAACCAGAAAGTACAGAAATCACAAGAAAGACTAAGAATAGCTAAACATGAAAATAGAACTAAATAAGGAAAATCACTAACAAAAGACAAACACCCGGGGATCACAACACTTTTATACTTTAAGTAGTTTTGAATCAAGTACCTTTTTACTTTAGTTGAGTAAAAAACTTGATACTTCAACTTCTACAGAATTCTTTTTAAACCCTAGTATCTATACTTCTACTTGAGTATTGAATGTGAATACTTTTGACACCTCTGCAAATTACATCTTAAATTTTATTAATTTAATCCAAGATTTATGGAGACAGGCTTTATTGTTAGCTTAGAAGAATAAAAAACATGAAATATTTTATATTTTCATAATGTGATCATTATTGGACAGTCGGTGTAGCAATGACTGGAACAAGTTCGTTAGAGATTTTATCTGGTGGGATATTTTTCCACTAATGCATGTACACTGATAGAGAAAGTGTGGATTTCCACGGCAGGAAGTTTTTTGTTTAAATTACACAAGAGAGAAAATGTCTGATTCTGCTTTAAGGTTATTTTGATTGATGACTTTACAAGATGCACAAGTGACCTGCTCTGCTGGCATTAGTGAACAATACGATGTGACTTTTGACCATAGATGACTTGTGTGATGTCACCAGAAGCATGTGCTCATAAGTGTGTTTTTGAGAGAGGATATATTTTATCTTAAATAAATTATCTTTCACACACAAAAACAATTTAAGAACCTGAAAATATCTGAAAAACCGATCATGACATTTTTTTCTTTAGCTAACTTTGACTGCTTTTATAGAAAAGTCCAGCTAGTATCCTTAAAAGTTATCTTTGCTTTGCTCTGTCTGCTCCTACAGATTTCTCATATCATCCGGGAAATTCGTCAGTTCCAGCAAGCTCCTTACAGAATAGACCACCAATCCAAGGTTTGCCCAATAACATGCCACTTTTCATTATTCATTTATTTAAGAAATAGAAGAAAAGATGACTTTCCCCAAACATTTTTACTTTGTTCCAGGTAACTCAGTTCCTGCTGGATAAGAGCTTAGTAATGGATGAAGATACCCTGTATGAGCTTTCACTTAAGATCGAACCTCGAGTACCACCCGGTTAATTTTTAACAAAAAGCCTGCATATACTGCCCATATTTACATATCTTTCAGCTCAGTTTGCTCTTAATGGAATTTCCTCAGACAACACAAACTACCAATTTGTGGTTGCCTCGCTGGATCCAGAGTCCACCCCCCCTGACCCAAGGAAAATTCGCAGCTGCTTCTTTGGCGTTACTCCCTCTCCGCTGCAGAACGTGCCGAGAAGCTCCTCTCCCTCCCTGGGTTGGGTGATGACACAGTTCCTGAGCTCATGGAGAGCATGTTATCCCTGATGGGTACAGACGATGGCGGGTTCCTTTTTATGAAGAGTGGATTGTGCCATGGATTACCTGTCTAAGGAGACTGTCGTGTTACGGTACGTTTGGAGAAGCTCACTAACGTGTGTCTAACGCCGCCTCCCCAACAACGCCTGGTCTTCTTTGTAGTGTTATTGCGGTTGGCAAAAAAAAGAATTGATGCATTACCGCCATCAACTGGCTTGGAGTGTGGACTGGAATGATGCTCAAACAAATTAAATTAAACCCTTATATCCTCTTATACTGATTTTGTTTTAGAAACTGAAATAAAGCCCTAAAACTTTTACATCCTGAATTTCTATGCAAAAGATCATTTATGTCTAAGTTAATTTTTTTTCTTCCAAATTATGAACTAGTTGTCTTCTAGATAATTTTGCCAATACAATATATGTTCCATGGTTTCATTTACTCCACAGCTATTACATTTCCCTGTTTTATGCTTTCATATATAATGTGTAAAGTACTATTTAATCCAGTGTCCAAATCTAACTCGAGATATTAAATTGTCTCCTTTCTCCTTGTCCTGTCCTGCAAGTTCAAATGCTGCAACAAACACTATTATGCTGGTTATCTGATAGTGTTTGCCTCATCCTCTAACAAACTTTAACTTCCACCTTTATTTTATCCATCTAGTAGAATTTCTCTTCTTTTCCACCATCTTCAAATTATGTGCATTGTATTAGTTATATTGCCTTAATATTGTTTAAAGGGACTCTAAGGAAGTTGGAATTTTTTTGCTCGCGATTGCCCCATCAGGCCAAACGTGTTACTGCAGCCATTTTTTAAGCTCGTGCATGAGGCGCGCATGTTGTACGTGCACTCGCAAGCGATACCTCACAACTGGTGAGTCAATACGGTACTCGACAGTATATAGCTTTGCAGGGATGACTTCGACTGAGGTAAATCATGAATGTGATGTAAGATATTTAGACCAAATTAGTTTTAGTGTATTTGTAGGATGTGATACGTGGGCAAAGTTACAGCAAAGTGAATCGAGTGAAGAAGCCAAATAATAAGGCTAAATGAATGACTCACATTAGACGGATAATTAAAATAAATAAAAACACTCGTACATTTTGAATGCATAAACTACTTAATCCCACTGGTAGGCAATAATCATTTTACTAGTTGGTACTTTACAAGAATAAGCCAGTTAGTAGGATAAAAATATCTACCCTTACATTTCCTCGGACCGATGCAATTATTGTAGTAGCTTAATGGAAAAGTTATAAAATGGTTTTAAACGACAAGTCCTGTTCAATTTTTTTTCCCCCACTACTTATAACTACAGTATGTTTTATATTCAAATTAATGACTTAGAAATGGATTTCCTCTACTCCTAATTATTTTGTGATGTTATTGATGTAATTTGTTTTTCACTCTATGAAATAACTGAATTTGCCAAAAAATCCATGTTTAGGTCGGTCTTATGACAATTTTAAAATCAGATGTTACTCAGTACTCAAGCAGCCTGTTTACCAAAACGTTTTTCAGCCTTATTTGAATAGCATGTTGGATGGATACCTTTACTCAAGTAAAAATATTTTGAGCTCCTGCCACTATTACTTGAGTACAACTTTGTGTACTTTACCCAAATCGGTTCATATTTTTCATCTAGGTAAAATAAGTATTAGCAACATTGTTTATGTCATTGTAAATACAGCACCATCACCAAAACATTTGATGGCTTCTTTTCAGTGACGTTTTTATAAAACATGCATTCCATTACATTTACATGTAAACCTTGATACTTCTCCTTTGAGGAATCCAGTCCAAATGTTTATTCTGAAGTCTCTGAGGACAGCAGTGACTCTGAATGGGGTAGAGGGAGAGCAGCTAGAGGAGCAGGGAGAGGAACAGGGAGAGGAACAAGGAGAGGAACAGGGAGAGGAACAGGGAGAGGAGCAAGGAGAGGAACAGGGAGAGGAGCAAGGAGAGGAGCAGCAAGAGAGAGAAGCAGAAATGAAGGTTCAGCCACGGGCCGGAGGAGAAGCCAGGCTAGAGGAAGAAGAGCAGGACCTATCAGTGAGGAGGACAGGGAACGGGTTGCTCAGCTGTCTGCTGACAGAACAGCAGAGTTACAGGTATGTCCTTGCGAAGAAAACTACAATGTGTCATAATCATAAGTATTATAAAAATAAGTTTTGGATTCAATTTTCAGGCACAGCTGCAACAACTAAATCCTGAGGAGAAAGATGAAGTCCTTCAGATGGTAGTAACACGTCAGCCAGGAGTTTTACTGGACATTATGGAGTATAGACAGGCCGCACCAGGACATCCTCCATCACACCAGGGTCAGCCAGCTTGGTGCACTTGCTCCAACTGCCGACTGATGCCTACAGACCTTGAAAATAAGTGCTGTGGACAGGATCCCAAAGGGTGTCTGAGCAGACGTGCGCATTTTAACTTGTTCTGCTTGGATGAGGGAATCTTGCGTTTGGCTCGGCAGACGTGGAATGACGTGTTGGCTCTGCGTGACAGCCAAGACCCTGGAACCGATCACAGGGAGTATCGTTACTCTGCCTACAGACAGTACACCATTTGGCAACACGGACGTCTTGGCGTAGGCAACCGGCATGTGATTCCGTCATGTTGTGTTTGGAGGATCAGAGACAAATATCCCGACCCTTTTGGGGTTTACGTGGGTTTCAAAGAAGCCCCATTCCGCACAAACTAAAAATCATGACCACCTCAGATATACTTTTTACTTTTATTGTTATTTTAGTCAAACTTTTTTCATACAAGTTATTAGATTTAGAAAAATTAAATTTGCTGTGTTCAGCTTTGAATCTCGTCAGCCTCTGTTTATGGATCACATATCCAGTCCTGGTGGCGAAAAAAAACACAGGAAAATTAGAATTATTTAATTTTATTCAACCAAAATGGAGAGGGCATATGGTTATCATTACCTGTCCTCTGCGTTGCTGTGTTTGCACCAACTCAGCTGTAGGAGGAGGGATGATCCCGGAGAGAGGACCCAGGGCCCTGGGGTCGTCTGCCTGAATTCTTCTCCTTTTTGGTAGTCCCCCTGCTGAGCTGAGGCGCTTCTGCAGTATTCTTGTCTGCAGCTCTGGGATGTAGCCGTAGTCCTTGTTCTCCTTCACAGTGTGAACAGTGTAACGCTGCGAGTTTTTGCTGTACACTCGTTTGTGTCTAAGAAAACAAAAGTAGACAGATGATAAAGTTAGCAAATTCCTGGTAAAGTAGTTGAATTCTTTTTTCACCAATAGGTCACAACAAGTAATGATAAATCATGCTTTGTCCACAGCAAAGGAAAATAACACATAAGTGCCATAAGCAACTATAATTTTTCCTGTCCTTGTCACATTGTACACAAACCGTTCTGTATGATGTATAGTATTTTTATGTTTTACCCTGGCACTACAAGCCATCTAATCCAATAAGGGGAAATAAAATATTTATTGAAGCTAAACATTAGCAGTATCTCTCAAACTTTGTACAGTGGGTACCACCAGAGAACATGTTGATTTATCCAAGTACCAACCATCAGGACCAACCTAACATACAGTAGAGAAGGCTTACCCTTTTTACTATAGACAGGTAACAAAGGAAGCTTATTTACTCCTAATTATGAGTATTTATTGATGATTGTTGCCTGCCACAGCTACACTGAATTATACATTTTTAAATTAATTTTATATTCCAATAATATTTAGAATATTCCTCCAAGTACCACTGGCGGTACTTGTACCACAGTTTGAAAATCATGTCAAAGCAACAAAGTATGACTTACTTTACTTTGCCTTTGCTGTTCACTTGCACTGGGCGATGGTTGTGGTGGTTGTAGTCCAATGCAGCGAGTAATGTTCTTGCTTCATAGACGCCAAACGAAAATGCAAATCGTTTCCCTGCGTACATCAGTATGTGGTTTTGGAAAGACTCCAGCGTAGAAGTGGTTCTGCAAATAAAAAACAAAAAACAAAAGTCAATGTCTGTAGAACAAATACATTCTACCTTACTGCAATAAACTGCAAATATATATATATATATACATACACACACACACACACACACAGTTTGTGGAAGGGATGCAACGATACAGATGCTGTTATTGAGGTGACAATTACATCGTCAAACAGAGCAGAAACTACCAAATGTGTTGAAGTTAGTTCCCTTGTGTATGTGTTAGATGTATCTGTATTGGTACTCTGTGTCTAAAATAATTCAGATCTACGTATTGTAATCTTTATTGTTCAGGAAAAAAGTGTTACTGCGTTCTCCGTTTATCTGTGGAATTATTAAGACAGTTAGATTACATTACATCATGTCACTAACATCTTACCGAAAGGTGAGTAACTTCTCAATATTCTTCAGCCACCGCTCGTTCAGGACAATCTGTGACAACGCTACATGTGCAGCAGACCCAGAAAGAATCAGCTCTTTGCCTGGTCTCTCCCCCAAAGGACCATGAAAGCACCTGCCAAAGGCCCATTCATGCTCTCCACTCATGTGGTGAAGTACACCACTCCACACATTCTAAAGATACACAACATAAAAAAACCATGTCAGCAAATATAAAAAAACAGATTAGCAGAGAAATGTATACATGAACTTACAAACCATAAACTCATCTCTGGTGCTTGTGTGCTGACAAGCATACCAAAAATGGTTAATTATGTCCTTGATCCATCCAAGTATAGGCTTTAGTCCAGAAACCATTCCAGCCTTTTGGAGGACAAAAAGAAGTAATTAAAATTTTATACAAGCCTGGGTTAGTTCAATTGTAATACAATTTGACATACAGCATGAAAAACAAAATTCAAATTAAAAAATAAAATAAAATTCTTACGCATGAGGGCAGCAATTTGCACATGAGCATCAGTTACAATCTCTTTGATGTTTAACTCCTTTGTGAGATTGTCAAAGGTCTCTATAAAGGCAGCCTTCTCCATGGCACTACTTTTACGGCCAACACATCTTTTGTCCACATTGACAACACTAATGATGTCCATGGTGTCTAGGTCCATTGTTGTGTACGTACAGCACATTGCAGAGTGACCTTTTGGAAGAACATACAGAAAATAGAAAAATTATTAAAACGACATATCTCAAAAGAGCTAAATTATTTCCACTAGCTTTTGAAGAGCTTTTTCATTACCAGGCGAGTCCATCCTTCCGTCAGCTATAAAAGAAATAGAGACATTTAGGCATACAACGAATATGGGGCTTAGATACTTTCTAGCTATACTTACATATTATCTATCCTTACTTACCAAGAGCAACCACATGGTATTTTGACTGGAATTTTTGGATTATGGCATTCCTCTTCTCCTCCCAATACTCCCGTATTGATTTTATACAGTAGGTACCCTGGATTGAAAAGAAGGTTGGAGATGCCACCATGCCCATGTTCATGAATCTGAACAGCAGAGCAGTCTTGGGAGAAGTTATTCCCTGACAGCAGAATGTTGTTGACAGCATGAAATCTCCTCCTTGCATCCCATGTTTCAGAATTGGCTGGCTGTTCCAACTCCACAGTTTATGTCCACGTTGGCAAAACTATATATTAAAAAAAAATAACGAAAAAAAATATTTAAAGGGTGCTTTACACAGATTTTACATTCATAAAATTTTAGCTCTTCCTGTGGTAACGTGTGGCAAGAATTACATTGTTAACTCACCCATTCCATAATCAGAGCTGTACCTCGTGGACGTGACTTTACATGAAAAGGTGGACGGGCATCACAAACAGCGCCTGTGTTGCGGTCACTGTAGTGGCATTCACTGAGAGGCAGTTGGAGGAAATTGGCCATCTGGAGCAAACTTTTGCAGTACGCAATGCACGCTTGCTGGTTTATAAGATCACGTTGCACAAGCACGCTGTCATGTTTTGGGAAAATGGGAATGGATGAGTCAGACAGTTCTTCAGGATCATTTTCGAATTCTTCCTCAACACATTCAGCGATGTCAAATACAGCTTCATCCAGGCCAATACAAGGAAGTTGATCAACCACATCCTGTGATGCACCACTATTGTAAAAGAAAAATGCATTTTATACAATCAGAGAGTGCAAAGTGAGAGAGGAGATTTTACAATGATAATAAAAAACTGCCAAATACAAAACGTACCGTAATGAGATTGGAGGTACATAATCTGAATCGTATGGGTCTAAAGCTCCTTCCAAATCAAGCTCAATTCTGGATAAACAAAATAACACCAAAATATGACAATATGTACACATAAATATGCATAGAGAATTTCAAAAAGAGTAATTGGTTACTTACACACTGTTTTCAAAACTATTGGCTTGTTTCTCATCAAAAGCATCATCCTCTAGCTCAATTGATTTGATGCTAAAAAAATTAAAAAAATTAGAGCCTACATCAGTAACAAAACATAGGGTAACTTTCATCATAATATAAAAGCCATGCAGTTTACCTTGCTTCCAATAATTCTATTTCTTTGTCTTCTTTTAGAGGTTGAACTCCTGCAACCTGGAAGTCATCCCTGTAGATAAGAAAGAGGATTTATTTTATGGTATGTGGAGACAATAACCTGGAACAGGAGTTTCATGTTGTTTACAAGTAAAATTACCTATCGGACTCCCCTGCAGTGACTGAACTGGGGGGATGGGTCCCTCCAAAAACTGCTTGAGATGGCCGATGGGGTGTTGATGTGACTGGTGCTTC
Organism: Valencia hispanica; assembly: GCA_963556495.2. Classification (NCBI taxonomy): domain Eukaryota; kingdom Metazoa; phylum Chordata; class Actinopteri; order Cyprinodontiformes; family Valenciidae; genus Valencia; species Valencia hispanica. The sequence continues at coordinate 38,684,297 of OY747717.1, forward strand.
CGATGCTGTGTGCTTCTCAAAACTAAAACAACACAGCCACTTTTACTGCTCCAATCATAATATACACATGTTTACAAATGACAATCAATAATATACACACTTTATTTGATTAGCAACACAGTTTTACTAAGTTTAGATAGACAATTTAGTTCGTTCTCAAAATTCCCAACAACTTAGCTAATCAATGTAATCAGCTGTGAGCACGCCAGACAAGCCGAATTAAAAAAGTGTTCATATTAATGGCAATGTACCGAAACCCTCGCTTTGAAATCAATTTACTACGCTTTTCCCCACACGTATTTACCTTTCAAGTAAAAATAACGCCAGCTGCGGGTCTCTTGTCATGCCGAGTGATTCTTTCAGTATTTTCCACTTCTCAAACGCGGCGCCGATATTTACTCTTGTTTTTTGCCTATGTCGATCCGATTCCAGTTTCACCCTCTTTGCCGCACTGGAATACACTCTGGTTTTCTTGGTTATCTTGGTTGGGGTCTGTGCTGGAGTGTTACCGGTGCTTGAAGCAGCTCTCTTCTTAGCCTCTACAGAATCCATGCTTGCAACACTAGCTCTGCTCTCCGACTCTAGCTAACAGTAAATGCTACGCCCCAGCGTGAACGCGCATGACGTATTCACACGCTAGGCTGCCTCTCGGAGGCGCTGCGTGATCGCTGCTTGCTCGACCCGAACAGTAATTATTAATAACTAATAAAGTGATTTTACAGGCATTTAGAGTCAACCACGGTGAAAAGGCCAGGGCTCTTTTTACTGACCAAGACATTGCTGGATCATGTATGAGGAAGAAATTGTTGGATTTTTATAAATTTTTTTGCTGTTAAACTTCCTTAGAGTCCCTTTAAAGTAATACTTACAGCAATAGTAGCAATAACAGAAATGTTAGAAATAAATATCAGCAACAGAAGTAACAAAAGGATATATTCGAGGAAGCCCTTAAGGTGCAGCTGGCCCTTAATATTTGTTTTTAAAACTCTTCAACAGACAAGCACCACTCTATTTAACAGAGTTTCTCATTGTTAGTGAGCTTTAAGATCATCCCACCAGCTTCTACTCAATGTACCCACATCTACAGGTAAACATTGGAGTGACTGAGCTTTCTCAGTTGCTGCTCTGAACCTATGGAATAAGTTGGCACCTGATCTGCGTCTCTTCTCGGATCTGCAGCTTTTTAAAGCTAAATTTAAAACCCATGTATTCAGGATGGCTTATAATAACACACAATGCAGTGACACATTTTATTTTATTCTGTTAATAATTTATCTTTTTAATGTTTTATTTTTATTACTTATCCATTTTCCCTGTATTTTACTGTAACTGCTTGAGTGTGATTAGCTCTTGTCATGTTTTATGTTTATAAAGCACTTTGGACAACTGAAGGGTGATGTAAAGAGCTATACAAATTATTATTTGTTGGTTAATGTGAATTGGGATTCAATGAAAGAAAGCTGACTTGCATTCTAAACCCCTGTTTGCAATTTTCAATTGGACACTGCCAACACAAGTCAATGGTAAGCACTGTGCAGACAAGGCTATTCAATAATAATAATATCCACAGTACTTTGTGAGTTTAAGAAAGGTAGTAAATTGCCTGACAGTAAACCGTCCTCTGTTGGCTAAGATAAAGTCATAAGTCCATGTTTAAGAGTATCAACAGTATTTTTTAAATCAAAATCAGATGAAATGTTTAACCATTTAAAACAGTGTTAATGGTGGAGTTGTTAAATCATAACGGTTCTTTAACACAGAGGCTACAGATTAAAACCCCTAATGCCTACAGTTATTTCAAAAAGTCTTATTTTGGATATCTAAATGTCAATACAATTTCAAACTGAATGTTAAACTTCTGTAATTGTAGAATAGCCTACTAGGAGAAAAAAATAATCCCAACAGGTTGAACATTGACACATTTCTTGAGGCGGTGTAAAAACATCCTACAGGTTTATGTGATTTTGGAGAGGACAGGGAAACGGCGGATTATGTAATATGTGTTTGCACAAGGTATATAGAAAACAGGAAAATGTTAGAAGAAAAGTTAAAAGTAAAAGGATATGGGGTATTGAGTTTAAAGAATTTATTGAATGGGGAAAATGTATTTATAGGTTAGGTTTGGAATCCTTAAGAGGAAGTGGATTAATAAGAAGAATATAGGCTAGTGCTTTTTTGTTTTGTTTTTTTAAACTACATAATTTATATTGTCCCGCTACGACCCACACTCCTACACAGTAGGTGGCGGAAATAGACCTGACGCTAGTTGCCACCCGCCAATAAAACAAAAAGAAGAAGAAGAAGAGGCGGCGTCAGGTGAGACACGTTCATGAGGCGACGTCAGGTGAGACACTATTATAATTTGTCACGTAATTCTGAAGTACACCGTCGTGACATCGCCGCCAGTAGACGTTCACTCCATGACGTCGCCGCCACGTCACCGCCCATCTGACGTTAGCAGCCAAAGTAAAATCCCATTGCAATTTCAGACGTTGAGGCGGCGACGTGAGGTTCGGCTGCGCCTTCTCCTTTGTCTGGTTAGCCTATTCGTGGCACAATCCACTCTTCATACCTTTTCATCCACCTATTCCTCCGACAGCTCCCAGCTCTGGTGTGGGCTATCCTCGCCAACTCCCTGCTGCTGTTGCAGGAAGACTACCGCTCGCAAGCAGAAGAAGCCGGACACATCCTCCTGGCTACGAAGAGCTTTACAGTCCAGGCAGTGGCTCCCGCATCTCCAGCGACTCTGCTGAGTTTCCGTCCTCAGAGGCTGGCAAGCCATTGATGGTAGCTAGGATCGCTACCCAGAGATGCCAGGGAACCCGCTTCTGTTTTTTACCACCAGCGGTTCAGCGACAAAGCCCAGTGTTGCCTCCCACAATGCTGCTTCAAGCCGCAGGTAAACAACACCACCAATGGTCGTGGCCGCAACCGAGCATTGGCGGTGTCAGGGAAAGGCTGCTTTTTGTTGAAGATTCACGGTCGGGGAGCTGTTTTCTTGGTGACTCTGGTTAACAAAAGGGCCTGATTCCTGGCTCCGACAGGTTAGCTGGAGGCTGCGGTCCACTGCTGAATGCATACCATCCGCAGGCTATTGGGTTATGTGAGCGGTTTCACATAACCCATAACAGAGGACATTGGTGCTTCTCTAACCGAACTGGTTTTAGGTTAGCCTGTTCGTGTTCCAGGCATGTTTTTCCCTGAGACCTCTTCACCTCAGTTCATACCGCCTGCACAACATTTTTTACCTCAAGGGGACCATTTTTGTGCTCCTGGCCCTGTGCATCATTGTTTACACCACTACGACCTTTGTATGATGGCCCTTTCAGGGTCCTTGAACCCGGCCCTAAGAACTTTCTTTTGGATTTGGGGGGTGGCATAAGGAGACTGTCTGTATTGATGAGCTTAAACCCACTCATGTTCTGGAAGATGATCCGGTGGTACCGGCCCAGGCTCCTCGTAGGGGACGTCCAAACTCCACATTGTTGACCGACTGCTCTCCTCTCTCCAGAGACTCTCGTCAGCCGTCAGAGCTCAGCTCCTTCTCCAGCCTTCTTTCGTTGTCCTCGAACATTGCCTTCGGTGTAGGCCTTGCCCAGCTGGTTCTACATGGTCCAGATTCAGCTGTTCTGGCCATTTGCTCAAGCCCAGGATCCTGGACTAACTATGGACCCTACTGGGTGTTTGGGGGGGCATGTGGCGGACCACCAGGTAATAATAAAAGTAAAAAGCAGCAGTCTCAAAAAGACAATTAAAAAGGGCCTTCTCCAGTATTTAGTTTTCATTTTCATCCTCCTCAGTCAATTTATAGATGAACTCTCACTTTACATCGCAATATCATAGTTTTTGTGTCCATGTGGACCTACTGGATCTTTGCCACTTTTGTCACACACAGAAACACATTTGCCAGCTCTGTTCGTCTTTAAAGCTACACTTTCGCTTTAATATCTTGAAAACAATTGCAAGGGCAACGCGGTGCAGTGCAGCCCACTTAGCCCACTGTCTGTTCCGTCTATGAATGGATCAGGACCATCAACTAGGCAACAACTCAGGTAGGACATCAGATGAGAGAAAGGGTGTCGTATTGCATGCATTGCACCAGTAACTTTAATAATTGTCATCCCTAGTTTTAATCAAACAATGAAATCCCCCTGGATGCCCTGGGCAGCACGTGAAAAGTGGACACGTTTGGGGAAAAGAGGACAGTTGGTCACCTCAACATAAGGTCCATAACATCATACTGAATCATCAGCAGACTTAGTTCTTTGTTTTCCAAGTGAATGTGATTTATTTATTTTTTTGGTGATGTCCAAAGAATATTAATCCACTCATCCTCTAGGAAACACAGAATAAAACTACCTGATATGAAGTGATATGAGTGGATGCAATCATAGTACTGGTAAATTACACATTTCCCCTCATTTTATTCTTGACTACCACAAATCCCATCATAGCGGTTTGTGATACAGACCTGCAAATGATTAAAGATTTTTGACACAGTAAAAAAACAAACTTTAACCACTGGCCATTAAAAATCTGATGTTCACAGCTTTTGACAGCACTTTACAATAATAAAGGAAGTTTATTGTGCATAGAAAAGCTATTTAAAAAAAATAAGGCTATAGTACTACAGTACATTGATTGCTGATGTGTTCTTCCATCAAAACACTCGAGTTAATTATTAGTTAATTATTAGCCTTCTGGCTAATATTGGCTAAGGCTAAGGCTAGCTTTGACTCCACTCGGAGTAGCTTAGATAATTGTCATCCCTAGTTTTTATGTCATCGTTTTTTCTATTATAATTCTTAAGGAAGTTTTTAGCAAATTTAGGTATTTTATCTAACTTGACAAACAACACATCCACTTTTCTTTCATGATTGCTAAGAATTTTGTACACACATTTTTTCTGTTCTGATTAAAGAGCAACTCACCCCCCTACCAGAGTCTAACTCATTTCCTGTTTGAAAAAATACTCCAAAAGGAAGTGTTGCCTGGCGGACCAACAAACTTACGGGGTAGAGGGCTGGGTGTGGTCTGGGCTGTGATTGACATCTTGATTGACTGCAGAGCAATGTGAGCTCCTTTGTCTCAGAGGAATCTTTCTGAGATGGAGGAAAGGGAGGGAGGTTCTGTGGAGGAGGCATGGGTGGAGACTCGATTTGTTTTATACCCCACAGTGGCAGGTAGAGCTGTAATCGGACCTTAAAAGTTGAGCCCGGCCCGGCCCGAGCCCGGGAGAATTCAGCCCGAGCCCGAAGAGTATATTTTGAGTGACAGCTTATTAAAGCCCGAACCCGATTACAGCCCGACATTGTTCAAAAGTCACACATCAGGGTTTCCGCTATAAAAAAATGGCACCGGACAACGTGACCGGCAGGTTTTCAATTTACTGGACATTTTACTTTTTATATTGTGACCATAGTCTGAAAACCTAAAAAGAGGACCTTGGCAGTGTCTGAGAGAATAGTAAGATCCTCAGCTTTAACTGCTTCTGATGCGTAAAAGCCTCTCTTGCTGCGTGCGTTTCTGTGTCCGCTCTTGACCGCTTGCTCTAGATTTCAGGAGATTTTATCTGACTTGTGGGCATCAGGGAGCTGCTATATAAATGCAGGAGACTTCTGCAACTTGTGACTTGGGATGTCTGGTAATAGAGCATTTACACTTCAGCATTTTCTGTCTGAGAGCGGAGTGCAGCAGTCAGAGCATGATTTCTGTTTGGATCTGAGAGAAGGAGTGGCCTGATGCCAGGGTCTTTCACATCATGACGCATGTGGTGTGCATGCAACATCTTGACAGGTAGATCGGAATAATATTAGTGGCACAGTGCAGCACTTTATTATAACTATTCTTGGTCTGTAAAACTGAGCAAAACCTGGACATTTTCGGAACTTTTATTAACACCATTAGTTCGCGCTAATGAGATGATCAGCTGACCGCTAAAACCAGAGCCCTGCCCGACGGTTTTAGGCAGAACATTTATATTTTTACCAAAATGCACAAGAATACAAAAATAATTACCAGAAATGGAGACAGCACTATTGTTTTTTTTTTTATTGAATAACTCATTTATACAGTTAATCAGCAAAAAAGGTTTTTAGTGTGAGTTGCTCTTTAAGATACTTATCTTGAAAGGCACCTAAAGGAAAACATCACCATTGTATACATTTCTCTGACAATCATCACTGTAAATAATAGTTCCTGTTAATGGTATAATTTGATAGTATTTTTAAACCTTTAACATTTAAATGCATCACTGTAGTAATATGTTTGCACTATTACTTTAAAAAAGAATATCACAAGGCTCTAGAGTTATTAGTCATAAATATAGCATATATTACTATCAATTTATCTTTGTAGCTGCACTGAGTTGATTGTTTTTTTATATTTATTTTCCTCTTTCCTTTTTAAAGTCTTCTGTAGCTTTTATGCAGTAGTATTCAAAACTTGTTTTCCTTCACTGTTGCATACTTTTAATCACTAACATTGTCTTCTATTTATTTATTTCTGTATTATACAGATGTACACTTTTTAAAGACTTCAAAATAAAGCTTTGGGGGGAAAAGAATGTTGCGCATCATTGATAAAGAAGGAAAATATACAGGTGCCGTATACTGTAAAGGTGGTTGTAGCTTCTGTCAAGAGGAGATTTTAAAGTGAAAGTCTGCGCCTCGCGGTGCTATGCTACCGGTCCCTGACCAGCCTGCTATCTGCTAACTCCTCTCTCCCAGTTCGTTTATCCTGTGGCAGAGTATAAAAAGAATTACACATTCACACAATATATATGTTAGACATGCATAGGGAGAGATTCTTACCAAACCAACTCCAAAGAACTCTTCCTCATACATGCCTTTTATTTCTTTACAAAGTTATTACAACACATTCTGAGAGACAGCCTCTCTTACAGGATCCAGTCAGCTCAATAATACATATTCCTATATATGCAAAGTGTGACTGTAGTCCTTCCCTGATAGGTTAAGCCCTTTTAATATATTCTTTTTCTGTTGCTAAGCAGAAAGCCTTTCTTCTTTGGTCTCACGTTCTCACCATACCATTTGCACGATCAAACCACCACGTTTCCTGTTTTTTCAGAGAATCGTGACCCGCTCCCTTCTAACTCATGGTTCAGATCCTGTTCTTAACACTTCTGTGCAGTTAATCGTGACCCACTCCCTTCTGACCCATGGGTCACATCCTGTGTTAACACTCCTTTGCATTTAGTTAATCATTTTAGCACACAACCCCTTCCCCTTTTGGCCTGTTTATTCATTCAATGCTTGTTTAAAAGTTTTTAATTACATTACTTCAAAGAGTGAAACTGGCAAGCCATATAGGACAAATCCTAATGGGTGCGAAACAAAATATATTTTTAAGTACAGTGGTTCTGGTAACTGGTTAACTTTTATTGCATAACAAGATAATGTTCATTTTGTGAATCATTGTCCTAGGACCAGTAAAAACTAAAATACAGCGGATTTTGTTTTTACATAAAGAAAGTGGTTTTCCTACACCCAGTAGCTGTGGTTCAATATTACCTGTTAACATTTAGTTTAATGTTTGCTTCTAAAGCCAAGATAACAATGATTTAAACAGTTTAGTTTTTTTATATTACTAAAAACAAGCTGCTGAAAGGTCATCTTGACAGCATTGCAATTTTTGCAGTATCCAATGGTCAATGATGTTGGCAGTAAGGGCTGCTGCCTTTCCCATGTTCCCATTATGTCACAGCACTGTAATGATAAAAAACTGACATACAGCCATTTAATCATTACTTGCAGCAAGTTGACCCACAGCTGTTGCAACTGGCCCTCATGGTGCAGGAGATCGCCTAATTAGAGTTAATTTTCAAGCTGCTCACATGTTTGACTCACAGATTGAGAAAGAAAATTAAAAGACAGACACAGACCATAACTAGGTCCAGGCATACCATAAACACACACATGCTGTGTATGGAAAACCACTTTTTTCCCGTTTATTGTCTCAGGGGGGATAAGGCATGAGAACAGAGCAAGTGATTGACATCATCAAAATTTATGGGATGGGTCTTCTCGCTGGTGCCTGAGAAGTGCAAACCACATTTACATAAAAAAACAAATGTTCAAATCCAAAAACACAATTACATTTTAAAAAACACATGAACAAATTGAAAAACAAAATTAAATTTCAATAAAACATCTGCAAATTGATAAATAAAATTACATTTCAAAAAACACATTTACAAATTGAAAGAAAATTACATTACAAAAACCAATTTACAAATTGAAAAACAAAACTTCATTTAAAAAAAACACGAACATTTTTAGAAACAAAATTACATTTCAAAAAACATTAACAAATTGAAAGAATTAAATTTCAGAAAATTTATTTACAAATTCAAAAACAAAATTACATTTCAACAAAACACATTTACAAGTTCAGGAACAGAATTACATCTCAAAAAACAAATTTAAAAACACAAATGCAACTCGTGAAACAAAACAGAAATCTCTTGATGGAAAGGGATTGTCTGAAATGCCGGTCTTGTGTGAAAATCTGTTCCCCTGAAATATTCTGTTCCCCTGTGTCAGTCTTCACAGCACTTCTGATCAATTTGTTGCTAAAATGACGACAGGTAGTCATGTCAAAGTTGTTACTTTGCTAAGCTCCTAGTAAATAAATTTATAAAAATAAACATAGTCTTGTGGGGTTTTTTGTTGTTTTTTGTGTGTGGTTTTTTTTTTTTTTTTTTTTAATCAGCGAGAATCTAAGTATGAGGCATGTTCACTAAAACCTGACGAATATGATCCACCAATACTGTTTTCCTTCACATCGTGTTCATTTTTATATTTTAATACCTGATGTTAAAGGATGGAAGCTCGCTCTGCTGGACACGAAAACTTAGGCTTCCTGAAAAAAAGAATATAGGTTTATTATTCAAGTAAATCCTGTTCTAATGTAAAATATGACACATTAATGGACTCAAAAGCTATTTCTAGTTTTTGATCGCTAATGTCTGTTGTGTTTTGTCTAAAATAATCTACTGTAGCAGATGTTTTATTTAGTTAGACCTATGAGGACATATTCCCTCTCTTTTAAAATGAAAAAGAAAAAAATCGTTTTAGCACCATCAAGAGGGAAAAATTCCTGAACGACTGCACCCCCACGCTGAGTCTTCATCCCAAGCCTCCATTGGCACATCTCCCCAGACTCTTCATCCCTTCAATTCCTTCAATGAACATCGTAATTCAAACCTCTATACGCGTTGTCTTTGCTAATGAAAAAGGGAGTTGATCTATGCTCCCCTTTTCTAGAACAACCTTCCAGACCACTTCAAAGCTGCTGAAACACTGAGTTTGTTTAAATCAAGGCTAAAAACCACCTGTTTAGAGCTGCCTTTGAGTAAGTGATTAATAATCGTTGGAATCGTATGTTTTAATGTGTCATATGTTATGTGTCTTTAATGTTGTGTTTTATGCTTTTATTGCTGCTTTTATTTTATCCCCTAATGATGTAAAGCACCTTGATGTCTCGTTGTTGAAAGCGTGATATACAAATAAAGTTGCCTTGCCTTGCCTAATCAGCAAACGAGCATTAACAGCTGATGATGCACAAACACGATATAGCTTTTCTTAGGTAACTTGTTTGGCTAAGTTGAAACTGCATAAATAGCCAAATTCTTTCAGCTAAAAAAGGCCATATTAGGCTATCACACTCACTTATCTTGTTTTCTTTTTTCTTCTTCCTCTTTTTTTCCTTTCTTTTTTAATTTCCAGAGAAATAAGTATGTTTCATGATGGAGCTTAGCTCATGCTCATGTTTATTTACACAGCACATCGGCACATACAGCCCCATAAGGGGCTGTGGAAAAGATATTTTTTACAGTAACTTATGAGAATTCAGAAAAAGAAAAAAGAGCTTATGTTAGAAGAACATAGTGAATTAACCTTTAACCACTGGCCATTAAAAATCTGATTTTGTTCACTCCTTTTGATAGAAAACAGGCAGATACTTTGTTTACCTTACATTGTCACATTTGTCACCTCAAAACCACAAATATCGATGCAGTTTATTTGGGATGTCAAGTGTTAGACCAACAAAGAGTGTATTATTATAAAGTGCAATTAATGCAGTCCATCCAATTGCAAAAGTAAAAGCTAAATTCTGATCACAGGTAGAAAAATATTAGAATGGCAAAAGTACTCTTGACATACTGCCAGAGGTATAAAGGAATGGTTTGAGAATCTGTGACGAGACTTGAAATGTTGGAATGTTCACAGATTTTCTGCATTTAATCTGACTGAGCCTGAGCAATTTTGCAAAGACAAATGTGATATACAGTATTGCAAGATGTGCAAAACTAACATATAAGACCAGCCACTATAACATATGAATGGTGGTTTTATAAAGCATTAACTAAATGAGGCTGAATACAAATGTATATCACACTTCTTGGAGTTTTATTCATAAAAAATAAGAAAAGAAAATAAGCCATCCTTCATTTATTTTCCACTTTAGAATAATAAAGTTTCTTCAAAGACAAGTTCATGTTGTAACATGACAGAAATGCTTAAAAGGTTAAAGAAAAATACTTTGGAAAGGCACAGTATTTACATTGTTGGCTTTCCATACACAGAAGTGCCGTAAACTGCATGAAGTAAAAAAACTTGGAAGCAATTTACATCTGTAACTCTATACAGTATGCCATTTTATGTCATGTCATTCAAGTAGTTTGAGTCATTATTAAATGCACCAAAACCTCTTTAGTGTCCAAGTTTCGGTTCTGTAAAACATGTGACATCTTTTCCGAAGCTGAAGCTCTTTGGCTCCGAGTCTGATGACTGAAGAAGAGTAGAAGAGATCATGTGTTAATGTGAAGGTCAAACTAGACGGTGATATTGGACCCATGTTGCTCATGTTTAATCATGGCTCTCTACAAGTGATCTCTGCCTTCATTGGTTTATAACTGTGCCTTATCTTATGATTGGCCCTGAGTTTCTATTCCCACAAGTGGGGGGTGGAGTCCACAGTAGAGTAGACTCAAAAGCTAGTTTCCAGCAACCTTCAGACAGAAGGCAGCAGCTTTCATACAGGTACTGTACCATCCTTTTTTATATATTTTACAGAAAGCTTCCATTAGCCGTTTCAAGTCTAGGCCTAAAGAATTAGAAGCTTCCATATACTTAAAAGATTTTAAAGCTAGAGTTTCTGTGAACAAATTTGAAAGTGAATGCATGTGTCATACTTGTGTTTAATGTAAAAGAATGGTAGAATCTCTTAGAGGCAGGATGTGATGACAAGGCACTTGTTTTGCCAAACAAGAGAATGCTTAAAATTTGTTAAAAAAATATTATTTTAAAAAAGCCCAAAACTTTTGCACTCTTACAAACCAGCCTAAACAGTAGTGTGTCTTCCAGAGAGTTGTAATCTTATGATGTCCTGTCAAGTTATTATGTTACACTTATTCCCCTTATCCGTTTTCCATTTCTCTGTAACATTGTATTGACCTTATGAGCTTCTGTACGGCGACCGGTCAAGAATGCTACTGTATTCATGAGCCAGGAGGGGCTTTAGTCTTGGCACCAAACATCCTTCCACTGATCTATAAATAATAATATTACCACTGACCCAAATAGTATGTGGCCTCCAATCTGCACAGCAAACGTTAAGACACAGTCGCAACCAGATAAAAATGCTACAGGTAAAAGTCGGTTGACAGTCTGACCCACTGACTTGCTGTAAAGTATTGGATTATTGAGGTATTTTTTCCCCCTCTGACTTGAATTAACAGAAGCAATCATGTCCTCACAACCCTCATCTATTTTTAGAAACAGTCTCCTAGACACCATGTCAATGTCAAGCTATGCAAAGACCTTCCTTAAACTGAATCTGATTGGAAATAAATGCAATTCTGGACATAGATTAGTAGAATGTCTCTGAAAACAAGTTTCCTTTTTTCCTGCGTGAAGTTCATCACAATAAAACCAACGAAAAACATCAACTGGGCTACTCGAACCTTTTTTTACTGAAAGGGGTGCAGAACACTAGCCTCCATCTGTTGCAGGTTCATTATAGTCATAATTTAGTTGGAATTTTGTAATTAGGACTGGATTTCTTTGGTAGGGATCAATGAGAATTGTCAGTGTTCTAATTGCTGGAACATAAAGTGTGAGAAATCATCAGCTGACACTACCAACAAACTTGGTCCAATAAATATGACACAAACATTCACAGGCCTTTGCACACACAAAAAATCTAAGTGTCATTTTGCCAAGGCTAAATTTGTGAACTGTATGAGGAAACTGGAGTACCCAGAGAAAACTCATGCATGCACAAGGGGATTATACAATTGTCATGTTGTACCAAAAAGAAAATGAGAACAGTTTTTGAGAAAATTAAATGTTCACAGTAACACTTTTGAACTCATGAACCTAATTAAACAAAACATTGACAGTAAATTTTGTAGGATGGTAGCACAATCTGTGTTGAAAACTATGAAGAACTCAACAGCTTAGTTTACATCCTAGAAACATTTAGAACATACCAGAACACTCAATACTTTTGAACCTAAATGAAAAACATTTTAACTCCGTAAGTAATTTAGTGTGCTGTTCATGCACCACATGAAGGCTCTTGGTTAGATATTTGATTGAATGTGTCTGTTATGGAAAGCTGTTTGAGCATTTATTAGATATCTTTGATATCCAACTTTAAGTCCATGTACTAGTACACACTTCGTCCCCACTAGTAAGAAAATTTGGCACACCAGTATAACAACCAGGGTGCACTAGTATAACAACTGTGTTTTACTTGTCACGTTTTTTCCACTACCAGTGCCACTTTTGGACTATTAGTATGCAATCAAACCTTACTAGTACACTACTGTGCAGCACTAGTGACACTACTAGACCCAACTAGTAGGCATGTGTCACACACTAGTAGCCTCCTGGACCCTACTAGTAGTGCAAAAATGCCCACTAGTAGCACTAGTGTGGTGTTTTTGTTCTTACTAGTACTACTAGTGACAACGAAGATGCTCAAAAGGCCAACATGTCTACTAGTGAGGGATGTTTTACTTTACTGGTACTACTAGTAAGGACCAAAATGTGCACTAGTAGCACTAGTAAGTGGCAAAATATCCACTAGTAGCACAAGTAGGGGACTCTTACACCTTACTAGTAGTACTAGTGACATCAAAAATGCTCACTAGTGTTACTAGTGGCAAGGTTTTGTTTTTTACTAGTGTAGCTAGTAGAAGAAAGTTTGTCTCACTTGTGAGCCTCTGTATGTCACATGTAAAGGCTTTGGCTGTTCTAGTGTGCATCCGCCCATCAATAGTTTTCAACTAGCTTGCCACTAGTATGTAGTTACACACCACTAGTGTGTGACTACACACTACTAGCGCAACATTTCTGTAACATGTGAGACATTTCTGCACACTAGTAGGACAACTTTGGCATACTACTAGGACAGCTACATCTTACTAGTGAGGCAAAACTTTGCACTACTTCACATGTGTATGCGACTAGTACTACTAATGCAGCACTAGATGTTAACTAATAGAAATGTATGATGTCCCTAGTAGCACTAGTGGTACAGAATTGTCAACCAGTGCACAGCATGTAAAAGCACTAGTGGCCTTTAAGTGCCCACTAGTGCAACTAGTGGCTTCTAAGCTTAGTGCTACTAGTGGCCATTAAGTGCCCACTAGTGCTACTATTGGCTTCAAAATGCCCACTAGTGCTACTAGTGGCCGCTATGTGCTTACTCTGGCCCTTACAAGTAGTACTAGTGATATCAAAAATGTCCACTTGTAGTACTAGTGGGATGTGTTTAGGCTTACTAGTACTACTAGTAAGACTCAAAATGTCCACTAGTACTACTAGTGAACATTTTGGCTTTCACTAGTACTACTAGTATGCATCCTTGCTGTTACAAGTAGTACTAGTAAGGGAAAACACACCCCACTAGTACTACTAGTGTCCATTTTGTCTCTTACCAGTAGCACTAGTGAGGTCAAAAATGCCTTAATAATGCTACTAGTGGGCATTTTTGCGCTACTAGTAGGGTCCAGGAGGTTACTAGTGCGTGACACATGCCTACTAGTTGGGTCTAGTAGTGTCACTAGTGCTGCACAGTAGTTTACTAGTAAGGTTTGATTGCATACTAGTAGTCCAAAAGTGGCACTAATAGTGGAAGAAAACGTGACAAGTAAGACACAGTCGTTATACTAGTGCACCCTGGTCGTTATACTAGTGTGCCAAATTTTCTTACTAGTGAGGACGAAGTGTGTACTAGTACATGGACTTAAAGTTGGACATCAAAGATATCTAACAAATGCTCAAACCGCTTTCTATAGTCTGTAGCTGTGTGAGAGATCCAAACATTGGTCAAATTTATTGGTGCTAAGTTGTATAAAGAACACTTGTTGCTGGGTAGAGTGTGGAGTGGGAGACCAAACAGCAAGCTGCAGGAAGCCAGATTTAAAAGGAAATAATACAGTTATAGAGTGGAAAGTAAAACAAAATGGATGGAATGTATGTAAGCAGGTTTGCAGCAGTTAGAAAGCAGTGGCCAAATAAGGGCGAGCTGGAGGCAATGTTTGAAGCAGTAGTTCCCAAACTGGGGGGCACGCCCACAAGGAGTGGTGGAGAGTCATTGCAAGGGGGCGCGATATGAATGGATAATATTTAAAAGCTAATATAACTGACAGGTTTTTGATGAGGCTCCGACATAAACGCAAAGCACAAGATTAAACATCGCCAAATAAGCTTCTAAACTAACTTCCTTCCCAGCCAAAGAGTAGAAATATGATAAAGCATATCTTGCCATTTATTTTGTTACATCAAACACCTGCAAATGCTCTGTGTGAAAAACCGCACATAACTGCAGAAGGTTAAATACTTGCCTACACTATGAACATGGTTCCATCTATAATTCATAACAGAGGCCAGCAAACTATAGGTTATTCCTCTGTCCAATAATACCATCAGCAGACGCATTTATGAGATGTCATCACCACAAACCGCATACAACTGCGGGACTTTGTAGAGATCTGCACAGATGGGGGAACGACTATAGGCGCATTTGAACTCTGGGACCTTCAGGGTAATTTAACCCGATCTTTTTCTGACAGGGTAATCTGTCGGCCGCTCTTCTCAGCCGCGGTGTCTCCATACACAATCTGCCCTTTAAGGAATCAGCTGAAGACATCCATATCATGACTCTCTGCAGTGAGCAGTGTCACTGATCAGCACAAAAAGCAGCAGAAATAACAGAAATCGACAATGGAAGAAGCAGGGATGGTGCTGCATTATGTTTGTTTTTGGTATAAAACTGCTTCGCCAGTAACTCTTCTTATTTTTACAAAGCTGGTTGTTTGCCAACATCATGCTCATTTCCTTTCTGAATTACAACCAATCAGTGCGACTTAACCACAGCTCCCGCCGAGCGACTCGTTGGGCCATTCCGAGTACACCCCCCCAGACTGGCACTCTGTTGGTTCCTGAAATGGCCCCGAAAACGGCCAGATGAAATGGAGACACACCTATTGGGAATGTCCAGTCAAATTACCCTGAAGTTCCAAAAGTGGAAACGCACCTTACGGCTGGGAAACTAGGAAGACTGGAAGCGTTCAGTAAGCGCATCTCCCCCAATATTGCAGCGCTGCATTATGTATAATGCTGTGTACAGCGGTGCACTGGCATCTAAACAGATGAATCCCGAGCTGAATGATGTAATGATGGATGTTCTTGGCACAGTCAATTACATCAAAACACAACCTGTCAAAGCCCCGATTTTTGCGGTACTGTGTGAGAAAAAGATCTCAGACAGACAGACGTTCTGTTTCACAGTGAGTCCCTTCATGTTGGAAGGTGCTATCCAGGGTCTTTAAACTGCCAGATGAGATCCACATCTTTTTGAACGAAAAGGTTAGTGATCTTGGCCACAAATTTTACTGTAACAGGTTTGTAATGAAACTTGCATACAGTGGCATATTTCTGAATGCTATGTTCAATTAACCAAATTCAGTGATGCACCTCCACCTAGCAGATAAAGTGACATCACAGCAGGCTCACACCAATTACTGAAAAGTTATGATGATTGAAGATCTCAGTTTTCCCAAACAACCTTTACTATAGTGTTTTTCCCCCTCTCAGAGTTCTTTATGTTTTAAACCAGTTGGGCACAGAGAGATGTATTGAAAGCAATGTTAGATAATACAACACAAAAACAATAATAATAATAAATTAATTTGAAAAAGTAATAATTACACTGGGGAGGGGGACGTGAACATTTTCTAATAAACCAAGGGGGGACCCAGCAGAAATAGTTTGGGAACTACTGGTTTAAAGGAACAAACCAAAGAACACACATAGAAAACAAGAACACATGAAAGTTTTGCCGAAAGAACTTTATTATGTCAAATGGTCTCTCAGTAGTTCTAAGTGTGAGGTTCTGCTGGTAATCCTACAAGCTTATGTCATGCATTAACAAAACTATTCAGTCTATTCAGCTAATTTGCATAATTTTCAGGCCTTATCCATTGCTTTGGTACTATTTTGTTATTTTCTTCTTCAGTTTTTTTCTTTGTTCATGTTTCTAGATCTTCTTCTACTTGAGGTACATTTCTAGAGGAAAGATGTCAGGCTCCTTTAGGCGTCTGATCTCTGGCCGCAACACTGCAGTGCTGTTGGCCAGTTTGGGAGCAGGGACAATGGCCACTAGTGTTTTTCTGAAAGAGAACAGCTCCCTTGTTGCTGAGGCAAAGAAGAAGCTCTATCCTCCCAGGTAAGATCTCGGCACAGCTTGTGTGGGGAGCGGTGATGAGTGAGTATTTACATAAATATCTGCCTCGATAACAGAAATTTTCACATTTCCTCGAAGTATGACTTCAGTTAGAAAGAATATGAATGGGCAGTTTAATATCTCATTCCATAGTGAAAACACATTGAGGCTCATTGAGAGGAATTGCATCAGCAGACAGTGAGGGTGGGAAATTATCTAACAAGATCGGGGTCATGGCTGACGCACTGCTAAATGCCTGCATGGCCAGTGACACTCTCATGTTTCATCTATGCTACCTTTGACTCACTTCCCCTTAAGGTTTCAGATCTGATCCTATGTGCTGCACTTTCTCACTTTCCTAATCTTCCTATGGATGGGTGACAAATTCAGGAAAAGTTTTAACCCTTAAAACCCTTATTTGTTCTGTTATGAGAGAACCCATAGTGTGGGTCGTGAACAGAGTTACCTCCTTCCCCTTCTAAATGAACAGGTCTTTTCCGGGATAGCTTCTCTGACATGGCATAAGATAGTCAAACAGAGTTTGATAATGAACAAATTTATTCAAATCATATATGGCTCCTTTAATAAATGTATTTCTGAGCCATTGAACAACTAACAACTTTTTAAGCATGATGTTTTATCACTGTAGAGGAGTTCCAAACACTTGTATGTGGAACAAGTGTCATTCAACATGTTCTGACAGTACATTGTGGTCTCAATAAATCACAAGAAACGTACTGTACTATGCACATGTTTTATACCTGCTTCCATCTGTTTTTTTCCTTTTTCCTTTTTCCTTTTTCCTTTTTCCTTCCTTCCTTCCTTCCTTCCTTCCTTCCTTCCTTCCTTCCTTCCTTCCTTCCTTCCTTCCTTCCTTCCTTCCTTCCTTCCTTCCTTCCTTCCTTCCTTCCCTCCCTCCCACCCAACAGCTCTGACTTCCCTGACCTGAGGAAACACAACAACTGTATGGCTGCGGCTCTGACTCCAGCCGTTTATGCTAAACTTAGGGACAAGGTGACTCCCAACAACTGGACGCTTGACCAGTGCATCCAAACTGGGGTTGACAACCCCGGTCACCCTTTCATTAAGACAGTGGGCTGTGTTGCTGGTGACGAGGAAAGCTATGAGGTAACAGAACTCTGTCACATTATTGTTTAGCTTTCTGACCAACATGGAGAACAACCACTAGGGTCTAGTGCAGTATAAAGCTGCAGCTGTGGAGTTGTAAAATCAATTAAGATTTTATTGTGATGAATGTTTAGGGTGATTGATGGAACCAAGAAACACTGCACGAAGGAATGGATGTGAAGAAAACTACAGGAGGGGAGGTTCACAGGTAAGTGGGGTTCTTTGTTCGATCCAAATAGTTTAATGGCACTCAGGTGAGGCTTGCTTGTAGGTGACAGAGATTAGGCCAGGGAGATAGAGCTAGGAGTCCAGGAGGTCTGCAAGAACTTTCAGAAGTTTTCAGGGGAATACACTAAGGAAGTGGATCCGGTGACCAGGAACTGAGCATAGAGGCCAGGCAGGCAGAGCTTGGAGCTCAAACTTGACCACAGAGGAATGAGGAGCTTTGCAGCTGTCAGTCATGGATCAGGAGTCCGGAGTTTACAGAGAAGCTGACGACGGATCATGAGGAAATACTGCAAGGAGACCTTTGGAAACTATTGTGAAGGGAATGTCCGGTCAAATTACCTTACCTGTGCCTTAGGGAGGCACAGGTAAGGTTAGATCAGGTAAGTCACAAGGAGGCAGGTTCTCAGAGAGAACAGTTTACACTAGAAACACGGAGGACTAGAGGTTACCAGTGAACTGCAACACTCAAGTGCCAAAGAACTGACAGCCAGCTCTTTTCATCCAGCCAGTGGATGAGTTATAACAAGCTGCAACTGTGGAGGGCTGCAGCCCACTGCTCCGCCCATGGCTTGCTGAAAAGATCCTCCGCCTGAGCAGGACCCCTAGAGGAGAATCCAAAACAAACAAAACACACAAACACCCCTTCCCCAATATCCCCCAGCCACCTGGTGGTTGAAACCATCCAGGTAGCAGAAAGAGTCCAAGCAGGTCCAAACCAAAAGAAAAAAGTCACCCAAATCTTAGGGGAGGAAGGGGCCTCGGAAGGAGGGCAAGACACCAGAGCAAAACTACTTCTTGTTAAAAACGTGGTAACTGATAGCACAAGAACTTGAGGAACCCTGAGGTCTGAAGGCCAGTGATCCAGGAACAGGTGGTATAGAGGCAGGAGCACTTTAGAATCTGGCGGGAGCCAGCAACGAAGGAAAACTTTGGAATCCACAGGCTGGCGGAGCTGAAGCTTAGAAACATTGGGCCAACTCTGCAAGAGCTTTGATTCAAGCGGGCAATGAAGTAGAACCCTGGGTTTCGGCGGCCGATGATGGAGCAGTTTGGGGTCTGGCAGCCAAGAAGTTTGGAATTGGGCTGAAGAGCTATTTGGAAGGCCGGCGACCTAGAACCTTGAAATCAAGCGGTCAGCAGTGAAGGATCTTGGAATTTGGCAGCAGTCGGCGGATAACTTTGTGGCCGGGCAGCCGTCGTTGGAGAACCTTGTCGTCGGGCGGCTGTGATCAGGCGGCTGTCGCCGGAGAACCTTGGAGGAGTCCGGCGAATGGCGACGAAGGAATGTAGAACTTTGGAATCTGACGGCCGACGTCAAAAAAGCTAAGAGTCTGGCAGCCATTGGCGCACATGTTTGGAGGCCTTAGGCCGGCGGTGGTGAACCTTAGGATCAGTTGCAACCAGTAACGTAGAATTTTGAGATCAGATGGTGATGTTTGAACCTTCAAGGCGGCCGTCGACCTGCAACGATAGAGTTTAGAGGGGTTCGGCGGCCTACGACTGAGAGACCTACTTGGAGGCCAACTGAGGCTGCATTCACACTGCAGGGCTTAATGCTCAATTCCGATTTTTTTTTTTTTTTTTTGATTTTTTTGCAAGGCCGTTCACATTTCCAATTAAATGCGACCTTTTGTGATCTCTTGTGTGAACGTGAAATGACCCAGAATTGATCCGCATGCGCAGAAGAGTACTCAACGGTTAACGACGTCACTTGTTGTTTGCGGAAGTAGTTACACATGGATGTCTACAGTGGAGCTCGTTTAGCCTTATTAAAGTTATTTTCACAAGCCTGCACAATTTCAATCTTCTCGTTTTAAGGAGAAAAATAAAAAGGAGGAGAGCAAGGTTTTTGGCCATGGCATTTTGTGGAGCAGTGGTAGCAACATCGGTACAGAGAAACGTGTGGGTTTGGAGTCGCAGCCAGGAGTGGTCGGAGACTGATCTGTGAGTGGCTTCACTAATACAGAATTCATCAGTAACTTCCGAATGTTCAGATCCACTTTTGATTATGTTTGTGAGCACCTTCGATTTACTCTGTCACGGGAAGAGACATGTCTGCGGCAGCCCATTACAGTGCAGAAACCCGTATCAATGACGTTCGGGTCGGATACATACGACCTGGCCATTCAGACTGAAGTCGCATTTCAAAAGATCGGATACGTATCGGATTTTGGACCACATACCCAAGTGGCCTGGGTCGCATTTGAAAAGATCGGATCTGTGTCGTTCAGACTGTCATGAAAAGGTCAGATACAGGTCGCATAGGGGGAAAAAAATCGGAATTGGGTCGTTTCAGCCTGCGGTGTGAACGTAGCCTGAGAGACCATTTCGGAGGCCAGCTGTGGACAGGAAGCCTCCTACGGAAAGACAGTGCAACTTCAGAGGACCATCTTGGTGGCCAGCGTCTGCTGGAGAGCCATGTCGGTGGCTGGCATTGGCTTGAGAGCCATCTTGGTGGCCGGTTGTGGCTTAGGACCTAAATGTTAGGTGGCCAACTGTGATGGTCTGAAGGACTAAGGAGATCGATGGTTGTGGCTAGGGAACTTTTTCAGAGGACAGCCATGGCTGAGGTACCTTCTGAAAGGCTGGTAGAACCTTCTAGGACACTGCCTGTGGCGCAGACGAGTCTTTGGAGGCCTGCGAAGCGCTGGTGACCCATGACTAGGTGCGGGAGACTCATGAAGAGGCTCTGGTGATGTGGACCCTCGAAGAGACTCTGATCCTTGGGACCCACCAAGAAGCTCTGGTGCTGTGGATCCACGAAGAGACTCTGATGCTTTGGACCCGCGAAGACACTCTGATGCTTGGGGTCCACAAAGAGGCTCTGGAGACTAGAATTCATTAAGATTAAATTAAAATTTATGTTGCACTGGAGGAAAAAAAATACTGCAATGCCCAGGCTCACCTGAGTACTTTTTTGGAGAAGAGGTGCTGATTCACAGTAGGTAAGATCATCGGGAGGAGCAGGGTTTGCATCTGAAGCACTCTATACTGAGGCGGAGGACATGGAAGAACATGGTTGTTTAAACATAATATAATGTAATATTGTCCAAAAACTTTGATTAATGACTTCCTGCTGATAATCAGAATCCAAAAACTGTTATCATGGGGTTTGAATTTGGGTGCGTTGTTCAGTAACTGATCTGACTAGGGCGTCTGCTGGGTCGGTCTGGCTTGAGTGTTCTGTCACGTTATTGTTCAGCTTTCTGACCCACATGCCGGGCAACCACTAGGGAGAGCAGTTGTAAAATGACACCAGATTTTATTGTAATGAATGGTGAGGGTAATCGCTGGAACCAGGAAACACTGCACGAAGGAATGAATGTGAAGAAAACTGCTGGAGGGGAGGTTCACAATCCTTTGATTGATCCAACTAGTTTAATGGTACTCAGGTGAGCCTTGCTTGTAGGTGAGGCCAGTGAGAGGAAGCTAGGAGTTGGGGATGTCTGCAAGAACCACTGACCACGAAGGAATGAGAAGCTTTGCAGCTGTCAGTCCGATGGAGTCCGGTGTTAACAGAGAAGCTGACTGCGGATCATGAGGAAATAATGGGAGGAAACCTTCAGGTAAGTCACAAGAAGGCAGGTTCTCAGAGAGAGCAGTTTACACTAGGAACAGACACAGAGGACTAGAGGTTAATAGTAAATTCCAACACTCAAAAGCACCCAACAACTGACAGTCAGCTCATTTTATCCAGCCAGTAGATGAGCTCTAACAAGCTGCAGCTGTGGAGAGCTGCAACACACAACTACGCCCACCGCTTGCTGGAAAGATCTCAAATTTTGAAAACACACTTAACATCTTTATTATAAAGGTCTGACTTGTATCATAAGCATGAACCATTGTGTGAATCTCTTGGTGTGCACTGGGTAAGAGAGTCATGTGATCTGGGAGAGGGTCCTGTAACTGGGCGAGGGTCCTGTAACTCTTGGTCTGCAAAATACAGTATATAATCACACGATTATTTGTATTTCTGCTACTCATAAACTGGAGACAGTATTTAATGATCAAATTTTTTTTTATAAATTAACATTGTAAATAAATGACACTAAATAAGCACAAATCTGATTGAGGACTTAAATTTCACTTTATTTTTTTTGTCTGTCCTCACGTATCCAGTTGTACACGTTTGTCCATTGATGGCCTCATCTGCTTGCAGCCTTGACATTATGCGCATCAGCTAATCCAAATGGTCCACTTCAAGACGATATCTCAATGCTGTTTTGATATGATTCATTAAACTAAAGCCTCTTTCACAGTCTGCGCTGGATGCTTGAAATGTAGCAAAAATATTGATTGATTAGCTGTGTAAATACGATGTGAATCGCATCATTGGCTGGAGCAGCCAGCCACTGGTGACATAAACTTTATTGTCTTGAAGCAAAATCTTTTAATCTAAATCCAGAATCAAACAGCGAGACCAAACAATAAAAGATCTATTCACACGGTATGAGCAGGTAAACTCTAGCCCTGCTGACTGAAAGGAGCAGGAGCAGCACTGCTATGTTCCCATTACAGGTTAAATGCTCAATTCTGATTTCTTGTTAAAATCCATTTTCCTATTCAAAGTTTTTTTCTTTTGTGGCAGCTGAAACAATCCAGTGATAAAGTTACAAACTAAGACTGACAATAATGAGCCTGTTTCTGGGAGGAATAAAATGAAAACTTCAGATGTTTTCAGAACATTCCATAATCCCCTTTTTGTTAAAGAAAATTCCACCAAAACACTACAGACTTTCTAAATAAATCAAGTACATTTCATAGTACACGAACTTGGCGCTATCAGCCGCTTTGTGCAGACGATAGCACTCTGCTCCTATAACAGCAGGATCTGAGTTTGTAGGCAGGGTACACCCTGGACAGGTCGCTAGTCCATCGCAGGGCAACACAGAGACACACAGGACAAACATTAGACATGAATTTCACATATGAAAGGAAACATGAGCATTTTTTCTCACTGACTGACATTCAGACTAAACTTTTCCTATTTAAGTGGGTTAAGATTACTAACATTATTACTATGTATTAATTACCAGAATGAGAAAACACTTTTTTTTTTTACATTATTTTAATTTTATTTTCTCAAATCCAGAAATTCACTCACATATCCTTAGTATGTAGATTTGGCTTTTAAACTGTATGACTTGGGTCAAAATATTTTGGGTATTCTTCCACAAGCTTCTCACACTAGCTTGCTGGAATTCTGACCCATTCCTCCTGAAAGAACTGCTGTAACTGAGTTCAATTTGTAACATGTTGCTGCCACTACCATACCTCACTGTTGGAAGTTCTCTCAGATTCGCAAGCTCCCTTTTTTCTGTAAGAAATGTTGCACTGGTGAAGTTCCAACCTTTCATTTTAGCTTCACTGTACCAAAGGACATATCCCCAAAAAATAATATGCGATGTGGCAAACTGCATTTGCAAACTGTAGTCTGTCTTGTTCTGCTGCTTTTGGAGAGATGGCTTCTTCTTTGCTGAGTGGCCTTTCAGTCCATGGTGGGGCAGAACTTATTTTACTGAGGATAATAAGACTCTTTTACCAACTTTAGTGTGCATCTTTGCAAGGACTTTTACTTTTGTTCTGGAGTTGTACCAAAACCTATTCCTCCCTGAGACATGGATCCTGTCTCTTATCTCTTTCCTGAAGATCAGGATGGCTGGGTATTCCCATGCTGTTTATACTTGCATAGAGTTATCTGAGCAGATCAATGTGGCACCTTCAAGTATCTTGAAATAGAATCCAAGGATAAACCAGACTGGTTCACAATTCTCTCCCTGATATCAAACCCACGGGTTGTGTCTTATCCTGATAGCTTATTTATTTTCATTTTCACATGATGTCTCAGAGGAAACTGTTGATTTGAGGTTTGCCTGAAAACACATTCAAATTACATACCTCAGTTTAACTCAGATGCTGTGAACAAACCTATCAGAACCTGGCAATGCCATGATATAATCATCTAGCAATCTAAGGGTACATTTCTGATTTTGGTGAAACTAAAACAATTTTAGATAAAAACTCTTATTCTGGCATTTAGTCATCCAAAATCATTTAGACAACTGTGACTAACCTAAAAGTCTGATTTAAGGTCAGAGAGTGAGAAAAAAAGGAGGGTGTACATCCTCTGATATAGTGGATGTAAATATCTTTTAGCCGTGTTTCTTTCCTTATGTTCCAGTCTATGTTAGTCAATGTAGTGCAACTTAAATCCTTTGCTGTTTCTTCCAGGTGTTTGCTGAACTCTTTGATCCAGTCATCAAAGACAGACACAATGGCTACGACCCCAGAACCATGACACATCCCACTGACCTGGATGCCTCTAAGGTTAAACCACAACTACCTATTCTGTGTACTATCCAGAGGTTGCACTAGAATTTTTTTGTTGCTGGTTATTTTGACTGACAGGGTCAAAAATCCAGCCATAATCTATTTTTACCCTTCAAGTTTTAAAATAATAATAATATTATATTTAGTATTTAATTTGTTTTAATTTATATTGAATCTGAACAACCTGACTGTTCTGAATCGGTAAGAATCTACATTGTGCCATCACACATTGACCAGATTAATAGGGTACATGTATTAAGAAAATGTCACTTGCTTTAGTCTGAACACTCTGCACATAGCAGAACTGAACGCTGAATCTGGGCTCTGTTGCAACCATAGACTGTATATAACTGGACGAAGCCTCTGTGACGTCACCCTTAGGTTTCTGAAGAGCAAAAATGAAGCCAACTGGGCGGTTCCCACCGCCGCCCTCTTAGCTGCGTCACGCGTCTCGTCACTCCCAGAAAATACAAAAATGGGCAAAGAGGTGGAGCGGAGAGTGGCGCTGTGAGGGCAGGGGTGGATGATGGACACTGTGAGCCGATGTTGCCAGGAGCTAGTCCTGGAGCTAACTGAAGCTAACGGAGGTTAGTGGGCACCTTTATCCTGAAAACCGCAGTAGAGCAACTCTGCAACCCTCTTCCCATAGATATACATACGGACTAGATGTCGCCTTGATTACTGCTTCCCTTTGGAACGAATGCGTCAATAGAGATGCCATCTTGCCGCGGGGATCCAATCCCCCTTAATGCATTAGCGTCAATCTAGGCTGAAATTAAATAATGATAAATCATCCAAATCTCAAATGATTTTTTTTGTGTTTTGGTTTGTTCCAACTGACAGACATGTATTTATGATATAGTCCAAAGTAAAATGGAAAAAATTTTTAAAATTGTGTGAATATCGTCATTCACATTAACGATTAACTTTACAAACTAACACTGACAAACTTTAGGCAACTCTTCACCATCTTGCAATTATATTATATTCATCGTTGGTTTTCTTCAACTTACATTAACATAACTTAATGTTACCTAGCTCTTTCTTTCATAGGATAACATGAACTTTGTGGTCATAACCATGAATAGGGTGACCAACCGTCCTGTTTTCCCCGGACATGTCTACTTTTCACTTGCTGTCCAGGGCGTCTGGGTGGATTTCATAGAATGATGAAAATGTCCGGATTTTCATTGTTTTTAAGGGAATTAATAAGAATACTTAAAGTGACTGGTACGATGCATGCAATACAACATATTTCCTCTCAACTATCATTCTCACTGAGAACGATAGACGCTTTCGTGGTGTAAGACAGCGGGCTTTAATGCGCTGCACCACTTTGCCCTTGGCCGTGCTGCGCGCACGGCGTTGCGACTGTTTACAAGATATTAAAGCGCAAGTGTAGCTTTACAGACAAACAGAGCTGGCATAGCTGGCATATGTGTTTCTGTGTGTGACAAAAGTGGCAAAGATCCAGTAGGTCCACATGGAAACGAAATCTATAATAATCATTTATCAATAAACTGACTGAGGAGGATGAAGATAAAATCTTAAAAATGGATCAGGCATTATTGTGTTTTTGAGACTGTTGCTTTTTAATTTTATTATTACATTGAAAAGAAAATAATACCTGTTTTCTCAGAATGTTATTTCAGATTTTTGTTTAATTTTTGTCCAGTCAAGCAAACTATTACTGTTTCTGGTACATTTTCTTTATGTACTAATTATTTCTATTATTAATTAATTTCTAGAGATTTTAAAGTCATTTTTGCACTTGTGAAAGCCTATGTGAAGTTTGTTATTAAACTGTTCATTATAACAACATGGAGAATGCATGCTTTAAATATGTTAAAATCAAAAGTCTGGTCGCAGTCATGACAGTGTTTCAGGACTGTGCCAAGTGTCCTCTTTTTTAGAAATCAAAATATGGTCATCCTAACCATGAACAGTGACAGACATGAACTTGTCGAGCAAAATTACTTTACAAACTACAATGACACAACTGTGTGGACAAATGTCCAACATATTACCATCATATTACATTGATATAAATACATTCTGTTCATTGTTGATTTTCATAACTGGCAAAAACAACTTGCACTAGCATAGGTAACTAACTAACTAACTATAAAAAAAGTTATCATGGATTAACTACATGGCGGTCGTCGACAAAGGACTGAAACATGACTCTGAAACAATATAATTTCGTAACCAAAATGTCATAAAACACATTCTCACCTGTGAAATGTTATCCCTTTCTGTTTGTTTATTTAATTTCTTTCGTTCGAACAACCATATGCAGCACAAAAGTCCGACATCTTCAGAGTTGATCTGAATGAGGGGAAACTAATTTGGCGCTTTAGATCCCCGACCCAAGATGGCGGTGGTGTTGACGTATGCTTCGATGCCCAAGGCGACATCTAGTCAGTAAATATATCCATGCCCTTTTCCATCCAGGCTGTAAATACAATATTAAATCGGTAAGTTAACATTTAAATTGAAATAATTTATTTAAATGAAATTATCATTAACTTAATGCAAGTTTTCAATAATATTTTTAACTTAGTTATTAATAGTGTATGAGATCTATTTAGTCTATGAATGAGGATAATTCACATATTTATAATACTTGTTTGTATATACCCTAATTGTTAGTGATTGTACTACCATGTAGGATCTCCCAGTTAAAAAAAAAACTGTTCCCACAGCTATTGTAGATTAGCAACAGCTAATATGAATATTTCGATCCTAGTCAATTCTGCAATGTATGAATTTTACTAATCATTTATTGAGGTCTGGGAAGAGATAAGTTGCACTTTTAGTAAGACACTTGTATTTCTCTTTATAGATTTTGTTTACCAGGTCACAATGGCTGCATGCCTGTCCTCCACAACAGCCAAACAAAGCAGAAAATGTAAGTACCTGTCTCCATCACTTCATGCAGAATTTTAATAGTATTGGTTTCAACAGATAGGCCACACCTGTGCAGCTGCCATTCATTATGCTAGTTTTTTTGTTCTCCATAGCCATTTGGATCATTGGAGACAGCTATGTCCGAAATAGTTCTGAGAGAGATGAAGAAACCATCGGAGGTAACCTCAGCCTCCCAGACGTCCATATCTCCTGGTTTGGTTGGGGGGGGGGCTGAGGTGGAAAAGCCTTCTACCATTTTTTTCTCCAACTCCCTATGAGGAAGAGCACCTCTAGATGTCCTCATCATCAGCTGTGGCAGAGATGACATGGGGGTGGTCTGCAGTGTCCAGTTGGTGAACACGATGAAGCTTAACCTTCTCCAGCCTCAGATGTCCATCATCTTCTCCTCCATCACCCAAAGGTGTCGATAGAGGGCAGGTGGAAACCCAGCAAAAATAGAAAAGCCCAGCAGGTTTGTCAACAGTGCTATGGCTTCTTTTATTCCTAGTTTAAATGGTGCCATCTTTATGCATCCTCACAGTAGACATGACAGTCCAGGGATATTTTTGTCAGACAAAGGTCATTTCACAAATAGGGGAAATGATATGTAATTAACTGATATTGCAAATTTTTTTAAAGGCCATCTTGAACGGCAGTGAAAGACTTCCAGTTAGGAGTGTCGCTGCTTTTGAATGCTTTTGATTGTTATGTCTAATGTGGTTTGATGTAGTTTTTTTATTTCAACAATTACATCTGTTGCCATAATACTGTTGACAACTCTGCCCCCCCCCCCCCAAACCAACCCCATTTTACTGTACATAAGTCTCTTTTGCTTTCTGGCCTCTCTGTTTTTTTATGTGTCCTTTTCTTTTATAGAATCTTGTGTTTGAAAAAATAAATGTTTTATTCTCTATAATGACTGAAAATACTTTCAACAGTATATAACAAGGGAAGAAATAAGAAGTAGAACAAATAATTTATCAGGCAACTGCATTTTTGAATTTGATAAATTCTTTCAACAACTCTATTAAAATAAACCCTGGCGTCTGCAATATTACAAAGCCAAATCATACTTCCTATGCGGCTAGAAAACGTCTTCTTTTTTTTCTCGAAATGGAAACAATATCTTTGTGTGGAGGAAAAACAGAAACTTCATTCATTTGTTGTTGTTTATTTAATCAAAACAAACAGACAGCACCTGAGGATATGAAAGAAGTGGCATTAAAGGTGATGCACATATATTGTTAAGTATTTATCCTTATGATCTTCCTTTACTTTTAGGTGATTGATCTGTAAGGAAGAAAAAAAAAACATTGTATATTAAAAACAACTTCAAATTTCAACATTGCCCATCTTAGTTGGAAACCAACTCACCACAACAAGACAAACGTGCTGTAAACAAATGACCACACAGACATAACGCTTATGGGTGTATGTATAAAAGTACAAAATGAAGGTGAATCCCATATGACAGCATATCAGAAATTATTAATAAAAAATGTGCCTCTAAGATAAGGCTGCTTGGTCAACAATGGGTTGAAATGATCACATTTCTTATCTACTTTACATGTTAAAGCGATCAATAGGCCTATTTTGTAAGTGAAATGAGCACAATTCAATAATTTTGTGAAATAAAATCATGAAGCCCCATTTGCCCATAGCTTTTACTAAAACTATGTGAAGTTTTAATAAATCAACATGTAAAGTAAATAAGAAATGTGATCATTTCAACCCATTTTCGACCAAGCAGCCTTTTCTTAAATGCACAACATCTTAACCTGTTCAGTTTGTAGTTTCCCAGCGTGGTTAACTTTGCTACTTTGCTAATTAAGGAGCTCAGCTAGCAGGAGCTTCATCTACGAATTAACTTGCAGAAATAAACTCAGCAAAAAAAGAAACGTCCTCCTCATGGACTGGACCAGATTTGTCAGTTCTTGCTGTGAGATGTTACCCCACTCTTCCACCAAGGCACTTGCAAGTTACTGGACATTTCTGGGGGCAATGGCCCTAGCCCTCACCCTGCGATCCAACAGGTCCCAGACGTGCTCAATGGGATTGAGATCCGGGCTCTTCGCTGGCCATGGCAGAACGCTGACATTGCTGTCATGCAGAAACTCACGCACAGAACGAGCAGTATGGCTGGTGGCATTGTCCTGCTGGAGGATCATGTCCGGATGAGCATGCATAAAGGGTACCACATGAGGGAGGAGGATGTCTTCCCTGTACCGCAAGGCATTGAGATTGCCTGCAATGACAAGCTCAGTCCGATGGTGATGTGATATACCGCCCCAGACCATGATGGACCCCCCACCTCCAAATCGATCCCGCTCCAGGGTACAGGCCTCGGTGTAACGCTCATTCCTTCGACGATAAACATGAATCCGTCCATCACCCCTGGTGAGACAAAACCGTGGTTCATCAAAGAAGAGCACTTTTTGCCACTCCTGTCAGGTCCAGCGAAGGTGGGTTTGTGCCCATAGGCGGCATTGTTGCTAGTGATGTCTGGTAAGGACCTGCCTTACAACAGGCCTACAAGCCCTCAGTCCAGCCTCTCTCAGCCTATTGCTGACAGTCTGAGCACTGATGGAGGGATTGTGTGTTCCTCGTGTGACTCGGGCAGTTGTTGTGGCCATCCTGTACCTGTAAACCAGGTGTGATATTCGGATGTACCGATCCTGTACCGTCTCACAGTGCGGACATGGCAATTTGTTGCCCTAGCCACATCAGCAGTCCTCATGCCTCCCTGCAGCATGCCAAATGCACGTTCACGCAGATGAGCAGGGACCCTGGGCATCTTTCTTTGGGTGTTTTTCACAGTCAGTAGACAAGTCTCTTTTGTGTCCTGCGTTTTTAGAACTGTGACCTTAAATGCCTACTTTCTGTAAGCTGTTAAGGTCTTAACGACCATTCCACAGGTGCATGTTAATTAATTGATTATGGTTAATTGAACAGAGAAATCTGAATCAGAGAAAGGAAACGGCCAAAGTGTGAACGTGAGTCCCAGGCTGAAGGCCTTCCCCGGAGCAAACAGGGGGGGGGGGGGGTTAAGCAGGCTATGGCTGCAAGCTGCTAGCCACCGTTAGCCACAAGCTCTAGCGCTGGTGACTCATCCTAGACTTGTCAATCAAAAAGACACGCCCCTAATTATTCATAATTTCAAGATTAAATTATGTCTAAACGGATGAGTTAGAAAAAAATTCACACCCCTCACAGTTGTCATGACGGTAAACCTGACCTATTAAACCTAAAATGGTTTTTTGAACCAGACTGTAAACATGTTTATTTCTGCTGTGAAGTTAGCCTTTTTAACATGGGAGTCAATGGGATATTGCTCCTGGCTCCTGGAGCCAGCCCCCAGCGGATGAGAGTTGAACTGCAATTTTTGTTACTTCCGGGTTGGCCTGTAGGGCAGAGTTTGCCCCTTGGTTGCAGCCCCATGTGGCATTGAACCACTTGAGCCAATTGGTTCAAGGAAGGGTTCATCTCACGGGGCTTCATGTGAACCCAAATCCCCCTACTGGCCAGGTACATAATCACAGGCAGCTGTAGCTCTTAGTCACTTAAAGGCATACTCTGCAAATTTCATGATATTTGCTCTCTGTCGCCCTCTTCAGGCTTGCATCATCACTGTCGTAAAATCAAATCTCTCTGTCCCTCATAAGAGGCATGTTTCAGTGGCTGCTTTCTAAATCACTTGCCCAAACAACAAACAAGCGCCGTTTCAGTTCGCAATTCAAGGTCGGGGTAATTTAGAGTAAAGATCTCACAGATAGGTATTCAGTTTGTGGAGGAGGTCGGGGTAATTGGAAAAACAGTGGGATTAGATACAGAGAACGTCTAATGGCACGTTCACACCGCTCAGCGCATCCAAGCGTCAAATCGCTCAAACGGACGAAAGTCAACGCTTTAAAATTAAAACCCAGCTGCTTGCACACTTTGTAGTCTGCGTCGGTGCGTCACGTCATTACATCAGCGTGCGGGCGTGGATTTGTCTGTTGCTAGTTGTTTACAACATGGCGGATTGACTTGGGTTTATTTAATTAATGAAGCCACACAACGTTGTCTAACACGTAAGAAAGTTTCTCCAAATAAGATCCGATCTCTTCCTATCTTAGTAAAAAGACGAAGATGGGTCATACAATTCACGAAAATTACACACAGCGACGATTAGTTGATCCTCCATCTTGAATGAATGACTTGCCGATCCACCCATGGAAGGAGTAACTACGTCAGTACAAACAGTTAACCTTTCAGCTAAGACCAGCTAACTCTGCCGACGGTGATCAGGGAGCAAGAGTAAGAGAGAGAGAGAGAGGAAAAGAGAGGAAGGAAAAAGAAAGAAAGGCGTGATCCGCTCAGTATAAAACAAACAGTTTCAAACACAGCAATTACAGCTCAAACTTATGCGTGCGGCGACGCAAAAATGAGCAAACAGGTGCAGCGCTTAAAGACACTTCAAACCAGCAATGAACAAGATCTAACTCGTTAAAACTCTATTTTCTGTATTTATCTCCGCCCAGACACAATATTAGTATAAATGAACCGGTTCAGTCCTATTTTGCCTAAATGGAGGTCAAGTCCACTAGGAGGAGAGCGAATTGTGTCCGCAGTTGAGCAAGAAAAGGAAGAGTTATTTTAAAAAAAAACTGTACATAATTTAAGGACCGTGTGGCCCAAATGCAGGCTGGGCTTGCAGGTCGACGTCTAACGAACTGTCTTGGAACAGTTCTTATATCACGCACCCTGGTTATGCAAACAGGGTGAGCACTTCGAAGCTTTGAAATGAGTTCTTCCCCGGTCCAGCGAGTCAGAACAAAAGAGAAAATCTTTACCGGTGAGATGTCCTCTGTTCAGCAGTAGTTCATCCAAGAACTTCTGGCTTGAGAACAATTTGAAAATGGGTGCGACTACTCTTATAGCCCCTTTGGCTGTGATGTCATCGCCAATGTCACCATGAGTGGTCACGGCGTCACTGCTAGGCTTGCTGAGAAATGTGGTCTTTGAAATAGCTCCCAGCCATCCAAACATCTGTTCAGTTCATCTTATGAGAAATGCAATCACAACACACGTTAGCATCACATTAGCCTCTAGATGGCTAACGGAGATCGACTCGGTTGTGTAATTCACATTCCTACTGTAAGGCATACCGTGCCAACTATGTTCATCCACCTCCACACATTGAATAAATAGCTTTCTCAGGGCTGTATAACAACATCATGCCAGACCAAACACTATAACCCCGGTGAAATCATTGATTACCTATCCATTAGCAGCATGGCTAACTCGTTCCAAAAGAACTCTCCAACGAGGAAAAGCTGGCCCAATATTTACTCTGGTCTTTGCTCTCTCTCTCTCTATCACGTTCTGTTTTTCTTTTTCTAGCTTCTTATGATATGGGATTTCTCCATCTCTTTGGTGGATCAGCCATCTCTAAAGTCTCTAAACAGCGAGTATGACTGCCGTAAAGCAAAAATCAGTCGGTACTTCCGGCGGCGGACTGCTGCTCAAAAATTCTATAGTGCAGAAAAAAGCCAAGGACCCCTGTAAGGTGGTGATAACTCTAAAAATGGACATAATAGATCATCATCATCATCCTTTATTTATAAAGCACATTTAAACGGCGACAACGCCAACCAAAGTGCTGTACAAGACAATAAATCACCAAACAGATACAGCAGCATAAAATAGATAAAACAAGTAAAAACTATAAAGACTAACAAACATGAAATCACAAGGGTTAAACCGGCTCAGCCGAGAAGTCCAGGGAATAAAAATATGTCTTTAGACGAACTTTAAAAGTGGGGAGGGAAGGGGCGAGTCGGACCGTCAGGGGGAGTTGGTTCCAAAGCTTAGGAGCACAAAATGAAAAAGCCTGTTCGCCACGGGCGACCAAGCAGGAGGAACAAGCAGAAGATGCTGTTCAGAAGACCTCGAGGTTCGCGCCGGAACACAGGGGCTTAAAAGCTGTGCCAAATAAGAGGGATGATACAATTCCACCGTAACTTTTGAAAAAAAGATTATATTAAGGTGTAAAAGTTGCGGAATGCAGCTTTAATGTGTGATGCATGAAAGTTGTAAGTCTGCCATGGTTCATGGGAATGACTACGAGTTCCCAAAAAATAATTTCTCTACATAAAATATTACAAATGTGAATAATAAAAATACAGTAGTATCATATGTTATGGCAGGTTGTGTAATCACTTGAGGCAAAAGGGATGGGCTTAAGCAGGCAGAAGAAAGTGAAATGCTTGTGGAACTAGGAAAAGGGCACTGAAAATTATTGTGTAACTTGGGTAATGATGTACAAAACAGGGGGGAAACATTTTTATATAAAAAATAGCAGTTTCTCAACAGTTTTAGGTCTTAAGCAATTCCTTTTTCTTGACACCACCTCACCAGCCTTTGAAAACACTCTTTCACAAGGCACAGAAGATGCCGGCGTACACAAAAACACAAGTGCTAGACTATATAAATTGGGGTACTACAATTTTTGCTTTTCCCAGTACTCCAGGGGGGCTTCCAGTGTGCTAATATTTGGCTCCCACATAATGGAAATCCTCCTCTTCCTAGCTGGCTCCATCCTCTCACTTATCTCTCTCTCCTCACTATCCTAAATTAGGGTGACCATATTTTGATTTGTAAAAAAGAGGACACTTGGCACAGTCCTGAAACACTGTCATGACTGGTACCAGACTTTTGATTTTAACATATTTAGAGCATGCATTCTCCATGTGGTTAGAATGAACAGTTTAATAACAAACTTAAGATAGGCTTTTACAAGTGCAAAAATTACTTTAAAATCTCTAAAAATAAATTAATAATAGAATTAATTACTCTTCCGAATTAGAAAATGTACCAGAAACAGTAATAGTTTGCTTTACTGGACAAAAAGTAAACAAAAATCTGAAATAACATTCTGTTCAAACAGGTATTATTTTATTTTCAGTGTAAAATAAAATTAAAAATTAGCAGTCTCAAAAACACAATACTGCCTGCTCCATTTTTTAGATTTTATCTTCATCCTCCTCAGTCAGTTTATAGGTTAGGTATTATTATAGATTTCGTTTCTATGTGGACATACTAGATCACTTTTGTCACACACAGAAACACATATACCAGCTATGCCAGCTCTGTTTGTCTGTAAAGCTACACTTGCGCTTTAATATCTTGTAAACAGTCGCAACGTCGTTCGCGCAGCACGGCCAAGGGCAAAGTGGTGCAGTGCATCAAAGCCCGCTGTCTTACGTCTATGAAACGGTTCAGAACCATCCACAAAAGCATCTATTGTTCTCAGTGAGAACAATAGATGCTTATTAGTCCCCTTAAAAACGATGAATACCAGGACATTTTCATCAATCTATGAAATCCCCCCGGACAGCACGTGAAAAGTGGATATGTCCGGGGAAAACAGGGCGGTAGGTCACCCTACCTAAATCTTATCTTTCTCTCCTCACTCTCCTAAATCGTCAAACTATCTGTCTCTATACTCTCAAAACTATCTCCAAACCATGTAAACGCTAACTAAACTCTCCTATCCAACCTCCAAACTGACTGCAACTCTCCTACACAAACCCACATTTTGAATGGAGCCTGAGGGGGTTTATTTTGCTGTCAAACCACTCAGCAAACTCTAAACCACTCAGCAAACTCCGAAGCAGTCACGTGGTACAGCAGTGGAGCTTCAGACGTCATCATTTTCCGGCTCCTCCCCTGAATGAAGCAGGCCTCGATACGCGCTATGTGGAAGCGCACCCTCCACTACTCGACACACGCTTCGTAGCCTCGGCACACATCGTAACATCACTAGTTGCAACACAGGAGACTGGAATTAAGTTTTGAAATCAGAGAACATTTCTCCAAATTAAGTGATCAGAATTCACCAAGACTCTCTGACTGACGGCTTTTCTGATCACTTCAGCAGGAGGAAATCCCAGACCATGTGCTCTTTTTTGCAACAGTGGTTAAGCTGCAGCAATCTGTCACCGCCACTTTGTGTCTGGTGCATTCACTGATGCGCTCCAAAGCCTCTCTAACTTTTCTTCGTGCTGTCAGCTTCCGGATAGCGAGATGCATTGAGTACAGTGTATAGGTCTGAGATAGCAATCTTTTTTTGATTGATTCAGTTACCTGACCTTTGTGTGAAAAGTTGGAAATGTCCATGAGTCTTTACCAAGCGGGTGTGAATTGCAATCTGTCAAAATGACAGTCTTCCGATGTTTCTGTCTGTGCTTAAATAAAGATCAAATACAGAAAATATTTGGTACCATCTATATATCAAAGGGGACATACTGTGGAAATGTAACTTTTTTATCCTTTTGTGTTGCCATTTGGGTCTCTGCTGTCTCTATAAACACTCCAAACATGAATAAACATGCATCCATTTTTTTTAAAGCTTTTGCTGTCAGAAATCTTATGCTTCTACAAGCCGTTTGAAAAAATGGCTTATTGTGACATCACAATAAATTACATTTGCATATAACCGCCCCTTACCTGTTAAACCCCACCCACCAATTCCATGCCATTCTCTTGTGGCAAATCCGCAGCCTAGTAACAAGATGGATAGGTGTAATCTACAACCGCTAATTTGCATAAAAGTGACAGAGGCCTGTTATAGCTGAAAATACAGCTCTTCTAAAACAAAGATGAAACTGAGTCCAAGAAGGTGTTCAAAGTATTTAATTCAACATGTCGGGCCAGAACATGGATGGGACAGAGATTACTCTTACATCACCCGACCCAACCGTCCTGGCTAACAGTTTAAATAGTAGTCAGCTATCACATTTTATTTATCTCTCCAGCACATCTTCTTCAATCTTCTTGCCCAGCTCCTGGAGAACAGGTTCATGCCAGTCTGATGCATGAAGCAGCCCTTCCAGGTCAAAACGTCCCGTAGATATCTTGCTGTTCTGACGTCTGTCACTCCGGGGATCTGACACATCTTTATCAGGAACATTATGCTGTAACAATGAGCTTGTTTTGTCTAACTTGACATCCTGCCTTAGATACATTTACTAGAAAGAGAATAAGTAGTTAAACCCTAATTACATCGGAATATTCCTGCAACAGGTCTCTAAATAGTTAATTCTGAAAGGGAGCTGAAATTGTAAAGAATTGAGTTGGCAAGATCGGTTTATGTAACAGTGATTTTGTGCAAAGAACTTCATTAACATGTTTTGTACAGACCACAGACTTATCATAACTTGTTTAACAAGAGGTATAATATGTCCCCTTTAATAAATACTGGTTAATATATTTGTTTTGTCTTGCCTCCCCCTACCTCTAGATAAAACAGGGGATGTTTGATGAGAGCTATGTTCTGTCATCCCGCGTCCGGACAGGCCGCAGCATTCGTGGACTGAGCCTCCCCCCGGCCTGTTCCAGGGCTGAGCGTCGTGAGGTGGAGCGGGTCGTAGTCACAGCTCTGGCTGGTCTAAAGGGAGACCTTGCTGGACGCTACTACGGCCTAGGAGATATGACCGAGCAAGAGCAGCAACAACTTATTGATGTGAGTCATTGATGGGCCAGAGAGACTACAAATCCCCAGATATGTAATCATTCAGTTGAATAACAGAGCATTCACAATCAAGGTTTACCACAAGTTATCAACAATCAGTATTTAAAAGTTGGGAGTAATAATATTTTTTTCTTTGGCAAAGCTAAATTAGTAAAATGATATCATTCATACAGTGCAAGATAAAGTTTTATTGGATCTATACCGGTGGTACATTTTGAAGAGACTCCCGAGAAAAACAGTTCTTATGAGTGAATGGTTCAATCTGATGTCTGTGTGCAGCACAACAAAAAGCATAAGTCCCTCTTTGAACAGCCTGTGTGCCCATCAATTACCCCAGGTTGGTCAGAGACTGGCCTGATGACAGGAGATCTGGGAATGCCAGCGCTTAGTAAAATTAATAAGAAACGGGAAACGGATGCATTTACAATGCTGTGCAAAAGTGTGTGCCCCTTTACAGATTTAATCTATCTTCGCCTTTTTTATGTCCAACTTAAATGTTTCAGATCATCAAATGAAAATATTGAACAAAAATAACCTGAGTAAATATAAAACGCAGCTTTCAAATTATGATTTTATTTAGTGAAGGAGAAGCTATCAAAACCCAACTGGTCCTGTATGAAAAAGTAATTGCTCCTCTTGTTAAATCATCACTTGCTGATATTAAGCTACAGTTTTAGAAAGCTGAGATCAGTTTCATAAGCTGAATCCCAGGATTTATAATTACTTGACCTTCAGATAGAACAGATAATTTAAATAAAACCTCTCAGACCCCAAAAAGCAACACGCCAATCTAATAAAAAAATCCATAACATTAGAAAAACAAAAAGACATTGACATCTATCAATAGTTTGTGAAATTGAGCTTTAAACATTGTAGTTTAATTACAGTTAAATCATGATAACAAGGGAGCCATTTAGCTTTATACACAAGGCCAATTGATTTGGATGGCTTTTTTCCCTTAATGAATACAATCATTTGAAAACTGCTTTTTGTTTTTACTTAGGTTATCTACGGTTATCTTTGTCAAATAATAAAATTTGTTTCATGACCTGACTTATTTAAGTGGGAGCAAAAAACAAAAATAGAAGTGGCAGACACTCATACCTGCTCATTCAGAGCCTAAGAAATTATTGTCTATTACCCACCTCCACATGTGTCCATAAAGGCTGTTGTGTTCTCTCTGCCAGCTAAATAAAAGGTGTTATCTGACATCCTGCTATCTCTCTTTACCTTTTCATCTGTAGGACCACTTCCTGTTTGACAAGCCTGTCTCCCCATTGTTGACATGTGCCTTCATGGCCAGAGATTGGCCAGATGCCAGGGGGATCTGGTATGGTCCATGCAGTTGGCTGCATGAGTTACTGTCTGTGGCCATTCACTATTTCCTGTGTTGATAGTTGAAGGAACTGTATGTATTTTTTCTATTCTCATTTGGTGAGGACTGTACTTCACAAATCAGTGCTCAAAATAACTCTGCACAAATAGGTGGTGATGAAATCTTGACGCTAGGGGGGAGCCTTCTGTTGAGTTTCTGTCACTGCTTGTCCTCAGGCACAACAATGAGAAGACCTTCCTGATCTGGGTTAATGAGGAAGACCACACCAGAGTCATCTCCATGGAGAAGGGCGGCAACATGAAGAGAGTGTTTGAGAGATTTTGCAGCGGTCTAAAACAGGTATGTTGGAGTTTGGGGTTTTAACAAGTCACTGATATAAATCATTTTAATGGGTATTTAGGTGGTAGTGTTCCTCACTTGGTCTTTTGTGTATGTTAATAGTATTTTTTATGTAATGTATGTGATGTTGTTGTCCTTTTATGCAAGTTGTAAATGGCTTGTATATGGTGTTCTATGACAGGTTGAGCATCTGATCCAGGAGAGGGGCTGGGAATTCATGTGGAATGAGCGTCTGGGATACATCCTCACTTGCCCCTCCAACCTGGGCACCGGCCTTCGGGCAGGGGTTCATGTCCGCCTGCCAAAACTCAGCAAGGTGACATATGCAAATACACCCACTAACATCTTTCACCATTTGTACATTTCTGGCGGATTTATCTACATCAGTTAACCACAAATTGTTCAGATATTTAGTGTTTGCCAGCTTTGTCTTTGTTTTTATTCTGCATTCAAATGTAATTAGTGAAAGATTATGTGACCAAAACTATTAGCCCTCCTGGCATTTAATGGGCAGTAGTGTGGCCTATCTGTCTTACAGTTGACAATAGCTTCTCTCTGTAGTTCTTCACTAGGTTGTCTGTCTCTTGAAGTATACAAGCCCTCTCTGCAATGGCAAATTGTCCACAGCTCATTTAGATGAACATTGACCTTAAAGTGGAACTGAACCTCATGAAAAAGCATAACCCCGCTCCCAGACAACGTTTGAAAAATTATACCAAAATGGGCAGTGCCAGGAGGCATGAAGGGGTGTGGTCAAGTGTGGAGAATGAGCGGAGGGGGGAACGTGGGGGTGTGGTCAGGAGTGACACCTCACTTAATCTGACACTGAAACATGGACAGTGACTGAAGCGACGTTGGCAGTCTTGCGGCTGATCGATCTGATCGACGTTCATCTGTTTTGAACGCTAGCCTATGTTAGCATTACCACTCAGAGACTGGACCCATCCTGTCTCCCCCTGCCTCAGCAGCACCGGCAGCGCCGGCCTCAGGCAGCGCTGACTCAGCACCCTGAGCCAGCGGATCTCCTCCGCCATCACTGGAGTTAGAGGGAGGCTTTACGGAGCCCAGCAGGTCCGAGCCATATCAATTCGAGCCGTTGGCTTAGGGCACTGAATCAACACTGCCCTAGGTCGGGGCTGCCGGTGCTGCTGAGGCAGAGAGACACAGGAGGAGTCCAGTCTCTGATCTGGCTTTTGACTGTTCGTGTGAACATTTTAACGTGTGAACATTTTAAATTTAATCCGTAGAATAGAATATAGGACAGTTTCTACGAATGTTTGATAAGATAGGGTCCACAACCTTGATTTTCATGTCCCTTAAAAGGTTTGTTAACAACTTGGAAGTATTATTTGGGTCATTATCTTGCTAAAAAACTGAGCTGCAACCTAAAGCGATACTTCCAGCAGATTTCTTAAAAATATTAATCCAATTGCCAACATTGTGCTCTTTTTTTGTGATTCCAAGAACACAAACAAGAGAATAGTCTTGAATTAAAGGTTGAATATGGAACATTTTCATAAAAAGCTATTTAAAAAAAAAAAATAATAATAATACCTCCACGGGTGTTTCAAATGGTGCAAAATGAAATCATTTTAATTTAAATATAATAAAATAGTATTAAAATATAATAAAATATAACTTTTAACGGGCACGACAATTACGTAATGTTTACACCTACCGCCAGTAGTGCCCGCGGGGTGCCAGATACGGTCTCTATGATCCAACTATGTGGTCGTACAACTTGGCTGGTATTGGGAAAAATGGCTGAGTATGCAAGTCAAGCAGCATCTTCAGAGCCCTAGAGGAGATATCGTTGTCCGTCTCAGGAGAGGAGTAACCGGAGAAGAACAGAAACTAGAGTAGTTTTAGGGGAAGCCTACACTAGATGGACCCACATAAAACATGTCCATGGCGTCAAACACACGCGGAAACGGCGACTTTCCTCCTGGATCGGTAAGCTAAGTCACTTGCTAACTTTAGCTGTCAGTTAAACTGCTCTTAAATACATTCCTCACTGGACGCAGTTCAGGCTGGTAATTGGGCGTATCGGCAGCAAACCAGGCAACCCAACAGCTGGAATTATTTTTCCATTGTTGTAGCTACAACTTAGACCCACTAGATGTCGCTATAGTGTTCAAGTTCCTTTAAGTAAGTCTTTTGGGTTGTCTAGCTACTAGTTTACATATTTTGAGACTGAACTTGTTCCCCATTCTTCTTTACTAAACAGCTCACTCAGACTGGATGGATCATATCTGTGAACAGCAATTTCAAGTCTTGATTGGATTTTGTGTTACGGACCCTCTTCAGGGGTTAGGGAGTAAGGAAAAGGAGGGAGGTGACAAAGGTTGACTTGAGGAATAATACCCACAGATTGTTTTAAAAATAATAATCTAACAAAATACTAACAAAATAACTAGACACAGCCCTGAATTTACCCACAAACAAAAAAAAAACAACAAAGTTAAACCACCAGTTCTCAAACTTCGCCAAGCGCTACAGCTTGTGAGTGGAACCTAAAAGAGGATTTTACCCATAGTCTAATATAAACAAAGTGAAACTCCCAACCTTTAGCAGTATTACAAAATTCAGGTTAACCCTCACTACTAAATAGACAGTCAATCTGTCCTACTGCATACTGCAGAGAGATTTCACAAGGAGCACGTCTCAATATACAAAAAGAGACCACTTAAGGTCTGTAGTAAGCAGTAAATCTGCTGTGGTTTTCTTCTTCTTGGTGTATTTTAACAGCGGTTGCCAACCAACGTTAAGGTGCATTACCGCCCCTACTACTCCGGAGTGTGGATCAGAGATTAAATTATATTAGTTAGTCC
Source organism: Valencia hispanica (assembly GCA_963556495.2). Lineage (NCBI taxonomy): Eukaryota > Metazoa > Chordata > Actinopteri > Cyprinodontiformes > Valenciidae > Valencia > Valencia hispanica. Next base: position 38,725,674 of record OY747717.1, read on the forward strand.
TGTCCATAGACATATATAAACACTAGATGGCTTACCTGCGCTGTTCAGCAATGGACTGTGAGTAGCAATACGGTGGCCATCTTAAGTCAGTCAGCTGCCCCCTTTCGTGCATGTAGGCTACTATTTAAATAACTCTAACTTGCTCAATTTTCAACCGATTTTCAAACGGTTTGATTTGTTATAGACACCAGACACATGGCTGTGAAATATCGGTTATATCGGTTTTGGCCGGGAAACTCCTGTTATTTAACTCCACTGTCCCACTGTCTTTCCTTATCGTGTCAATTTCCCATAGACCTAATCATTTTAAAACTGGTATGCTTGGAGCTGTAGTCTATGTTCTTGCATACTCAATGTACAAATTAAACCATGGTCTTTTCATAAATATTAATTAGATAGCTACACATACAAGGTATTTAATCATTCATATACAACACATTTAACTGTATATTACAGTAATTTCCAGTATTCTTAGCCTATAACTATATACATAACAGTGAAATATATATACATATATATATATATATAAACACACACATACATATATATATATATATAAACACACACATACATATATATATATATATATATATATATATATATATATATATATATATATATATATATATATATATAAACACACACATACATACATACATACATACAGTTGTGGCCAAATGTTTTGAGAAAGACACAAATATTAGTTTTCACAAAATTAGCTGCAAAACTACTTTTAGATCTTTGTTTCAGTTGTTTCTGTAATGTACTGAAATATAATTACAAGCACTTTATACGTTTCAAAGGCTTTTATTGACAATTACATGACATTTATGCAAAGCGTCAGTATTTGCAGTGTTGGCCCTTCTTTTTCAGGACCTCTGCAATTAGACTGGGCATGCTCTCAATCAACTTCTGGGCTAAATCCTGACTGATAGCAACCCATTCTTTCATAATCACTTCTTGGAGTTTGTCAGAATTAGTGGGTTTTTGTTTGTCCACCCGCCTCTTGAGGATTGACCACAAGTTCTCAATGGGATTAAGATCTGGGGAGTTTCCAGGCCATGGACCCAAAATTTCAACATTTTGGTCCCCGAGCCACTTAGTTATCACTTTTGCCTTATGGCACGGTGCTCCATCGTGCTGGAAAATGCCTTGTTCTTCACCAAACTGTTGTTGGATTGTTGGAAGAAGTTGCTGTTGAAGGCTGTTTTGGTAGCATTCTTTATTCATGGCTGTGTTTTTGGGCAAAATTGTAAGTGAGCCCACTCCCTTGGATGAGAAGCAACCCCACACATGAATGGTCTCAGGATGCTTTACTGTTGGCATAACACAGGACTGATAGTAGCGCTCACCTTTTCTTCTCCGGACAAGCCTTTTTCCAGATGCCCCAAACAATCGGAAAGAGGCTTCATCTGAGAATATGACTTTGCCAAAGTCCCCGGCAGTCCATTCACCATACTTTCTGCAGAAGATCAATCTGTCCCTGATGTTTTTTTTGGAGAGAAGTGGCTTCTTTGCTGCCCTTCTTGACACCAGGCCATCTTCCAAAAGTCTTCGCCTCACTGTGCATGCAGATGGGCTCACACCTGCCTTGCCATTCCTGAGCAAGCTCTGCACTGGTGGCACTCCGATCCTGCAGCTGAATCCTCTTTAGGAGACGATCCTGGCGCTTGCTGGATTTTCTTGGACGCCCTGAAGCCTTCTTAACAAGAATTGAACCTCTTTCCTTGAAGTTCTTGATAATCCTATAAATTGTTGATTTAGGTGCAATTTTAGTAGTAGTTGTAACTCTACATTCCCAATAACATCATTTAATATCTTTGTTATTTTAAGTGGATTGATCCTACTACTCCTCCTGACTTCGACCCAAACTGAACAACTCATTTAATACACTGTTGTCTCTCTCTGTCTGAACCCTCCGAATTGCTCCTTTCCTTTCTCTTTTCTCAACTATTTGCCATTCTTGATCTTTCTGTTCTTCCTCATCCCATTCTTCCCTATCATAACCCTTCTCCAACTCTTGTAAATCTTTCTCTGACCCATTCATGGAGCAGCTGTGCCTCACCGCCGTTGAACTTCCTCCTCCTGAAGAAGCTGCCATACTATATATGAGTTATTAATCTTCAGTTATTTAACTGTTCGCTGCTTTTCCTTCAGAGAGCTCAAAAAACAAAAACTCTCCTGATGGCCTACTCACCTCGTCGTGGTTTTAAACTATCCTAAGATAAAAGAAGACAATCAGTATTTCCAGCTGCAGCGGCACCTGGCAGGAGGTGCTGTCAGTTCCCAGATCGCGATCCATTGAGTAGTGTCCAGATCTGAGATGATGCTCAGATCCTCTCATTGAAATCTTTTGATTGATTCAGTTTCCTAAACTCTGTGCATAAAGCTGAAAAGGACTGAGCGTCTGCATCAAGTGATTACCTGTGTGAATTGTAAAATTTCAAAATGAAGGACGGCCTTTAGATTTTTCCGTTAAAAAAAACGATTAAAGACGGAAAATAATCAATCCCTGATTGATTTTAAATTATGTTATAATGAATTATGTCTTATTTCTTTGAAACATTGTAGGCCTACAGCTGAAATTTATTTGATGCAGAGATTGCTGTGCAGAAACTAAATAGGCTATCATCCAAAGTCCCTGGCTTTACCTGTGTTCTCCGTTCCTGAATCGCAAATCCAGCTGCAGAAAAATCTCTCTCTAGGAGCAGGATGCCTAGATAGCAAGAACATTCCACTGTCAGCGCAAAGTTGGAGGAATATTCTGGCATGCTCTCTCCACAGACAATATATCAACACGATTCTCTTTGGGAGTCTTAAAAGTATTACATAAATATTTTTTCACCCGCAGTAAAGAAACTTCTACCAGACCCATGAAATTTAATTAATGTAGGCAATTTTTCCATTGTGAAATGGGTACCCGCGACATTGCAGGACTCTGGAATATCCACTGCAAAGAATGTTTCACCATGTGCACAGAAAGAAATCATAACTGGAATAATTTAAATAGCCGGTTCAGATTCAATAATTTTGTCAAAAACCATTAAGCCTTGTTGGTCCATAACTTTAAAAGTTTGTGAATTTTAATTAAAACAAGTTTTAATAATCAATATGTAAAGAAGAAATGTGATCATTTCAACCCAATTTTGACCATACAGCATTATCTTAAATGCACAGCAGAAATATAATTTTTCTTACCATAGTCTGTAAACATGTTTATTTTTGCTGTGAAGTTGGCATTTTTAACATGGTAGTCAATAAGAACTTGCTCCTTTCTAGAGCCAGCCCCTAGCAGATGAGGAGGGGTAACTGCAATTTTTTGTCACTACTGGTTTGGCTTCACATCTGACCAGCAGTTTGCCTCTTGGTCTAAACCAATCCATCATAGCCCTGGCTATATGTTTGGAAGGTAAACCTCCACCCCGGTCTCTAGTGTTTTGAAGCCTGTAACAGGTTTTCACTGTATTCAACTCAAAAATCTTCACCTCCCCAGCATGATGCTGCCACTACCATGGGGATAGTGTGTTCAGGATGATGTGCAGCAGTTTTTTTCTGCAAATATCTAAAAGATGTTTAGAGACAAAATGATCAGAAAGGCGATGCAAGTTTCTTTTCCTTTACGGAACAATGGCAAGATACAAAGCAAAACCACCACATTCTGTTTAGTCATTTAGCCTCAAACATTACAGAATGTTTAACTTTGCAGTATTCCCTTTCTAAAACTCCCTAAAATGTGGCATTATGTCAAGAAAGCCAAACATACTAATTAGCTTTATTTTGTGTCAATTTGCTCTGCAGGACCCACGTTTCTCGAAGATCCTTGACAATCTCCGGCTGCAGAAGCGGGGAACGGGCGGAGTCGACACAGCAGCCACCGGAGACACCTTCGACATTTCCAACAATGACCGTCTGGGTAAATCCGAGGTGAGCCTCCACCTTCTGTTTCTATGCTTTACATGGATTATTGCTGTTTTAGCTAATGTTTTAGCCAATGCAGGCCCGGAGCTGCTACATTTGCAGGAGTGACATTTTGGTGTTTGTATTTTAGGTGGAGCTGGTTCAGCTGGTGATCGATGGGGTCAACTACCTGATCCACTGTGAGAAGAAGTTGGAAAAAGGTCAGGACATCCAGATCCCAACTCCACTTGTTCAGTTCAAGAAGTGAGGCAAACCCATGAGGGTTAGCAGGAGATCGGGCATGATGGAGAACCTTAGCACTACTACAGAGATTGATGTCCGTCTCAAAGATTGTAAATCTTCAGGGTAACAAGATAGTCGACATGACCTGCAGAAAAGTCTACCTCAAGTTATGGATTACCCTGACTTCAATAAAAAATAAAAACTCAAGAATTTGACTGTAATCTCACTTTGTGTACTACATTACATGTTTCCTAGCACTTTGAACTCCCAACAGATTTTCATCCAGATTCACCAGGTCATTATTGGATCCTTTTAATATGTCAATAACATTCCAACTTTTCAGCAGACATGAATGCAAGACCACTTTATCTGAGCATCCATCACAGATACTGGATTTGACCCCTTTCCAGGCCTGAATTGGACTTTGTGAGGTCAAAAAAGGTGGAAATATTTTATTTTGAAGGAATATATTCCTTAATATACAAAATAACGATTTACATGACACCTGAATGTTGCACGGTCATTAGCTTTGTTTTACATCGGAGGCTTTATCCGTTACAACTTCTGATTTTATTTAAACTAGTGGCATATGGTGGATCATGAGAAAGAAAAACAGCTTCTGATGCTGCCAAGTTTGGAAAGAAATCTTAAAAAGCTGGAAATAAGAACTGTCATATCAGATAACATCCAATGTTTAAGTAAGCACTAAGAAAAGCACTTTTGTAGTTTAATTTCACCTTCAGGATGCCATATCAGACAATTTCTTGGGGTTTTTGTTCTAAAAAGAAATCAATAGAAAGAAGTCAAAAAACAACCAAAAGATGACACCCAGAGGCCAGAAGCTGCCTACTCACCAAAAAGTCCTGCTTTTTTTTGGCAAAGTGAAACAGAAACACAAGCCTCAATTAAAGATTGGTCGAAGAGTGCTAAACATTGCAGGTACACAAGAATGGGGCATCTTTGTGAAACGTGGGGCTAAGAACAGAGAGAGTCAGGCTGGGTTCTTCAATCAGGAAACAGAAAGGAGGCCAACAGGCGTGGGTCATTATTGTATTATCAGTCCACAGGTCGCTTTTCACTGTGTTTCTTTGTGAACTCCTCGGCGTTCTTCATGAATTTTGCGCGGTCCTTAGTGAACTCCTCCGCCAGGTCCGCCCTCAGCGGGTGCTCTGGCTGAGGGGCATTCACCAAAGCGATCAGACACTGAATCACTGTAAGTCAGCAGGAACAACACAAAACGTTAAAAAAAAAGCAGCATCAGAGAGATCCTGAAGCTTCAGCTACCACCTTCTCTACTCACCCTGACATGTTTTTGTGGCCGGCTTCCAGTTTTCAACACTGATGATGGGCAGGCACACCTGGCCCTTCTCATCGATGTTGGGATGGTAGATCTTCGTCTTGAAGGTGATCTTGGGGGGTTTGAAGGGGTACTCTGCAGGGAAGATGATCTCAATCCGAAAGGCTCCTTTATCATATGGAGCACAGTCCTTGAGGGAGAAAAAATAGGATTTTCAGACTTTGATGAGTAGATCAATTATAAACTATTTGTTTTCCACCTAAGCAAAAGGACTAAAAAAATGATTACCGTGTTCTTCCCAGGAACTTAATGAAGAAATAGTTGTTATCTATTCGGGTTTCCACACCAGTTAAATCTGTTCTAAAAGGTCTACACATTCTACTTGGACCTCGTGTACTATTTTTTTGTCTCAGGTGAATCCAACGTTCTTTTTCCTAATCAAGCACTATGCGAACTGTCTACTTGGAGATTAAAAAGAAGAGCTTTAAAAAAGTATTTTCCCCCGTTACAGGTTTCATCTGCTTTTGTGTTGCTTTTAAATGCTTTATATCAAACAAATTCAACAGAGTACATTAAACTGGAAAATGTCAGGAAATTTTAAAAAAGGGCTCTGCCACATGGGCGTATTAGTCTGACCATAATCAGAAGTTCTGCTGCCGAGTTAGGTCTAGCAAGAGTAATGGATTGAGCATCGAAGCTCATCTAACATCTTAAAGAGCTAAAAAAGCAAGTAGTTTGTTCCTGTCTGCATGTCAGTGTGATGAAACTTATACAAAAAAAAGGTTTTAACATGTCCATGCAAATCCATAATGAATGTATATTTGTCAATAGCATAATACTCTGTGGGGGTCAAATGTCAACTGTACAAGAATGAGTCTGTTAATGTGATGAAGCTGTTTGTAAGTATAAGACAGATCTGACAACAAGAACTATCCATTTATTGTGTCTGCCTCAAATGAGTCCACGGTTAATTATATTAGGCAAATATATCACCCCGTCAGCAATCTTGTTTTTAAAAAGTAGTTGGCTTTTTCCATATACTGTAAACTATGGTTAAAATTTAACTCTAAGGTTCAATTTGCAAGTCAGTTTAACTTACTCCATTTAGTACATGAAAAATGAGCTAAAATTCTAGTTTCAGATTAGATGCTATTGTTAGCATGTTGGCTATCAAAAGCATATGGACCAACCAACATGAACTTCATTCAGTATAATCATTTTAGCTAAGAAGCTAACGGTAACTAAACTGCTAACGTTAGCATCTGGGGTATCACTAGCACATTGAATAACATTAACTTACTCTATTCAGTAGGTTACTTTTAGCTCTTATGTCAAAATCATCTAAAATGCTAATGTTATCTGTACCATGTGGGCAAACACTAGGATATTTAAGAACATTCACTTCATTCAGTATGTGAACTGTAGGTTTTAAGTCAAACTTAGCTAAAATGCTAACTGTAGCATATTGGTTATCAGTAATATGTTGACTAACATCAGCTTAGTCCATTCAGTGTTTGAAGTTTAGGTTGTATGTTAAATTAGCTGAATGCAGGTTTTAGCTAAAAGCTCATTTTAGCATGCGGGCTATCAAGGATGTTGAATTACATTGATTTAATTCAACATCATCATGATAACGACATGCTAACTTAGCATTTTAGCTAATATGTGCATTTCAGCTAATTTTGACATACATCCGGAATTTCACATACTAAATGGAGAAAGCTGATGTTAGTCAACATGCCAGTGATATCCAACATGCTACAGTTGAAATTTTTGATGTTAAAGCATACTTTTTAAATACTGAATGGAGTAAGTTAATGTTAATCAATATGCTAGTCCTCATCCACATGCTACCATTACTATTTCGCCAATATTTGCTTTTTAGCTCATTTTGACTAAAAGCTACATTCCATATAATAAATGGAATATGTTAATGTTAGCCAAGGTGCTACATCTGGCACGTTAGCTAATACGAATATTTTTGACTCTCTTAGCTTGTACACTATTAGCAGAGTAGTTGGAGTACATCAATGTACTCCATCTACTTTGCAAATAGCAGTGTACAAGCTAAAAGAAACAAAGAAAATTTTATATTAGCCAACGTGCTAAATGTAGCATGTTGGCTATCACCAGGGCTGTACAGTGGTTGTAAGTGCAATGAAAAAAAAAAAAACTGTCTGTGCGATAAACTATTTTTTATATATTGTTCCCTTGTGCGACAGCTTTGCAAGCTGCTTGTTTTTTTTTTTACTGTAAAGTCCAGTTCACACTACGCATTTCGGGTGTCTCAAAGAACTGCTCCATCCCACACTGTGCAATCTCCACAGAGCTCTAGAGGTGCGTTACACTGAACGACCCAAGATTTCAGTGGATCAAACTGCACGACATCTCGTTCAAGCAGGATTCACAAAAAGCCAACATCAAGAGCAGACTGGGGTCATAGAATGTCTGACACTGCCTGAAACCAGTGTTGCCAATTTAGCGACTTTGTCCTCATTTCTAATGACTTTTCTTCCTCAAAAAAGTGACCAGTAACAAATCTAGCAATATTTCTGACCACCTTTAGCTACTTTCTGTGAAACTTTGTCGCCAATATTCCCTGCAGATTAGAGACCGTGCCTGCTCTGCATCCAGACTGTCCTTCCAGACGCTGAGAAAGGGTATGATCTCCGAACGTACATGCAACATGAAAACACTACATCAACTGACCACTCAAACCTTTCTCGATTCATTCACCCAATCACAAACAAAGTTGTTTTCTGTTTAAAATTAATTCAAAAGTAAAAAAGAAATCTGCAAGTATATAAGATTGATCTTTTATAAGCCACACACGAACATCAGGCAGAAGCTTGTATTGCTGTGTCGCCACAGGGTTTTGGGAGGGGTCTTGGTACATCAGATTCAAAAAATCTCTCTGCCTCAAATACTCCGGACTCCAGCTTAAAATAATATGTATCGAGTTCAATAAAAAAAAAAATTATCTTCCCTTTTTATATTATAGCGTATTGGGTAGCTTAACAATGCAGTCATTGCTTACTCCAAGCCAGACATGGGTAGTAACTAGTTACATTTACTCAGTTACATATACTCAAGTGGTTTCTTGCACAAAATGTACTTTCAGGAGTAGTTTTACTGCAGCATACTATTTACTTTTACTTGAGTAATATTATAAAGTATCGCTACTCTTATTTGAATAAAATATCTAGATTCCTCTACCTACTGTGAGTAATTTCACTGAATAAAAACAAACTTTTTTTAACCAAAAATTCACAAGATACGGACACAGACCTACAGTGTATGTTAAAGTGAGACCTCTTGTTTGTATACAAGCTTTGTTCTTTCTGCTAAGCCATTTGGAGAAATAACGAGTTTACTTTAGTACAATTTTTGGGAACTCTACCCACCTGCTCCAAACCAATCACAAACGCAGACCCAGGCATGCTTCGTTAAGAAGCCCTTGCTCCTCTCAAACCACAAAAGAGAGCAAATGACTTAAACTGCAAAATATGTCACCGCAAGAAGTGGTGGAGGAAATTGTCCCGAAAAAAGATTCCAGTAGTTCACCATGAGGTATATGTTGCGTCCTGTTTTGAACCGATACACAACACACATCGACACTAAATTTAACAATAATCAACAAAATAAAACACAGGAAATACTCCCGACAGCAAAGTTGTTGTGGCGGTATCCTGTTTGGATAGCTGTTTGAATAAAGGGCTGAATTGATTTTTTTAAATTAAGATTAGTTAATTAAAGAATAACATAAAATGACCAGGGCAGCACTTAAAATATTTTTTAAAATTTTTTTGATAGTTATCAATAATTATCGATATCGATCAATATGACTATTTACTTTATTGATATGCTCTTTTTTGATATCGTCCAGCCCTAACAGTAAATATCGCCTATTGTACAGTCTGTAGTCCAACTGTACCATTACACATGCAATAATTGCATTCAATTGACTTTTCAAATATACTGAGTAAGGATGCGTGTTGGTAAAACTCTGGTGATGCGATATGTATCGTGATACAGGCGAGACGACACGATATATTGCGATACTTTGAGTAATACAGTATATTGTGATTTTTAATACTGAATTTAACTGTAGAAAAACAGTCACGGCATTCTAAACACTCCAATCTGTTTCACATCCAGTTTTATTACTACATCTAGTACTGGAACAAAGAAGTCGAAAACGGCCACAAACTACCAGTCATATTTTTTATTTTACTACAAAAATGAGATTTCATCATTAATGGTTCCATTCAAATCCTAAAAAAAATTGTTTTTTAATTGTTTTTGCTTTTGAATACCGATACAATATTGCGATACAATTGGCGCATTGATATTTTCTTACATCCCTAATATTGAGGCTTTTATGGAGCTAAAGGTGGGGGAAAATGTTCAAACAGCAAATTTAACAATCCTAAAATCACAAGTGTTGAGGGCTTGCAAAAATCATCTACTAGAAGTTATTGTCACAATAAATCCCAAATCTCGTCATAATGTTTTCCCCAAGAAAAGAATATGAAGAATTAATTGCCTATTAATTTATGATTAGAAAATCTGACAATAAAAACACAATAACAGATGTGACCGTTTCTAAGAACATATATTTAATATTCAGCAGGAAATAGTGATGTGTCGGTCATGAAAGAAATGGCTCTTAGAGTTGGCTCTTTGAAGTGACTGATTGGAGCTGGACCGGAGCCATTTTTGAGTGCCGGCACTTTCTTTTCTCAATCTACCGTCATGTAAAGTGTAAGCAGCCGGTTTATATCTACTTTAGGCTGGTGTAGAACACCAGAAATGAAATGATCTTTATTATATTAAAGGGGGGGGGGGGGTTGGATGGACGTTCAGTACTCACAGGTACGATGAGCCCCTGCCAGGTCAAAATATTTGACTCATCCACCTGAATGTTCCGGAAATGCTTCATTCCAGATTTGCGAATGTCGTCCAGTTCCTGCAACCAAACACACATGTGTAAAATAGTGTACAGAATTAGCATGGGTGTTTATACAAAAGCATGCAAATAAAAAAAGGAGAGCTATAGGAACTGAAGAGAGGAATTATATGCATTAACTTCAGTCACAGTAACCATTGCTTTATTTGAAATACATTAGACTCCAAGATCTAACCACACATTCTCTAGTAGAAGGCACGCAAATATAATATGCCTTGGTATGTCCAATCCAGATTTTATACACACACATTGCTGTAAACAAATAATTTTGGTACATATGTGCTTTGACTATTGAATGGCAGTTTAATCACTTCTAAACGAATTACTCTTTATCAAATATGAATAGACCATACTGATAAAGATGCTCCAGATTTATAATTTAATTGGATATTAATTTCTGAGGATTTTATATTACACCCCATATCCATTAATAGTGGTTCTGATTCCCATTTGGGGCTAGCTTGCTATGAAATATGACAGATTTATGACCCTTGATCATACCAAGACTCTTCAATTAATTCTGCCCATTGCATTTCCAGGCTACAATGGATATATAGTAACTTTAATTTGACTGTCTGTCAAAGCCGGTCCCAAATTTTCCCAAGGCAGGTAAAAAAACATGAACTGCTGGTATGAAATGTCTCATTGCAGAAAGATGGCAAAGATGCAATGAGTTTTGGTTTCTCACCATTTGAACCTTCTAATCAGCTCCTGGCATGACACTACTATTATATCATCAACCTCTGTATAAGTACAGATTGGGTAGGTTGGGTCATAAACTTACTAAATGCCATAAGTAAGTAAGATTTGCTTATGAAGACAGAATTAAATACATAAAATAAATAAACATTTCCACTGGGAAATAATTAGTTCTAACCAAAGATAAATAAAAAAGACAAAAAATTAAGAATTTTTTTGCATAAATAAGCAACCAAAGAAGGCTTTTGCTTTTATTAAAAATAAAGTTAACTACATATAATAATAAAAATTTAAGTTTAAAGATCATCTTCAATCACACTGTACATCCTTACTATTTTTAATACTTTCTATTAATCCTGCGCTTCTTTCTTCCTGTATGATCAACAGAAAACTAAGGAATTGGCCATTGTTTTACTAACTACGTTTGTTACACTTCTCTGCTATTTACCGGACTGAAAACAGAAAACTAGATTTTTGGGGGGAATTTAGCAGGCAGGCAGAGAATGTTTACACATGGGGGGAATTCCTGAAGGCAAAACGTAGCTCTCTGTGCTATAAATCAAAACCAAATGGGTCCAGATGAAACTGAAAGTATGATACCAAGGCCTTTCATCAGACAGGTTTATAATCAGAGACTTTTATGTTTATTCTTAATAAACACATCAACATTCAAAGGGTTTGCATATATCATATATCAGTGTATGTTATTTAATTGCAATCTTCTTTGATCATGTGATTCAATGATCTAGTGATTCAGTTTCCCTTTTGAGTCTACCAAGACAATGTATGAAAACCATTACTAGCTACTCTGTTACTGCTCTATGTACAGTTTTAACAACAATCTTACAATTTGTTAAAATTCCATAAGACATTTCAGTTCATCACTCAATTCCTTAGTAATCCATTAGATCTCTCTAGATTTAGATTCCCAATCTTTGATACAATAACTGTAATAGACGCTATTTATTCATAATCTCCATTTTATTCACATTTGTTTGATATGTAATCGTTTTCATAAATACATCTGTAATCGAATCACTAATTGGTTATTGTTTTTCAACTGAACGAAGGATTAAAATAGCTTATGATGTAGTTTTAGTCTCAATACGGTCAAAACAGAATGATCCTTTCCTGCTTCTCGATTGTTGCCAGATTAAAGCGGCTATATCAGTCCCTTGGAGGTGCTGAAGAGATCTGACGTCACGCCCCAGCCCCACGGTCTCCATGTTTTCTCTCCGGCTGAGAGCGTCATTACACGGTGACAGCGGCTCCAATAGTCCGCTAGCTTGATTCAGCTCACCCTAAACGCATCGACAAGTTCTACGACAGCCCCCGAGACTGCTGAATCACACCCCGTCAGCCTTTTCACCCTTCTCTCAGCCTAATCCCCGTGCCTCGGAAGTCCTTCTCCTTTCATTTTGTCGGCGACAAAACACTCGGCCGCTTTCTTATCTCCACCAACTCTATAGCTCCACACAGAAAGCCATAACACGTTGTCTAAACTCTCTATAAGTAAAATAAAACAGATAAATTAGGTTTTTCCCGTTTTACCTTGCCTAGTCTCCTGGTTGAAGTCATTGTGTTGGCGAATTCGTCTTCTTCCTGTTTCTTTCCGTGACTCCGTCCTCGACTTCTTTTCGACTTTAGTTTGAAGCAGAGGAGAAGCCGGCGTCTTGATGCTGTACATCCCCCTACCGGCCCGGAGGACAGTGGTCCTGGGGTCCAAATAAATACGACGTAAGAACGAAACATGATAACAATGAATGCAGTGGTAAAAATTGTAATTAAACACAAACAAAGCAAAAGCTGAACATTTATAGGTCATTTATTTATAGATCATTGTATTTTCAATGATATTTTCCTAGGTAGAGTTCTCAAAAAATTGTACTCAAGTAAGAGTAGGCTAATCCAATTAAGTTTCAATTCATCTTATTTATATGGCACCAATTCACAACAGATGTCATCTCAAGGCAAGACAGTCATTTCAATTCAAACATTCCAATCAGTTTGAAGTTTTAGCTAGTTTTCTATTTAAAGAATTCCAGCAGATTGCATCGAGTCATTGACTGGCAGTTGCGCCCCGTTGATGCAGACTCCAACCACAACAATCCCTCAGCAATCCCTCATACTGAGCAAGCATACTTCAACATATTTTACTTAAGTAAAAGTAAAAAAAATAGTTATCCAAGAAATCACTCAGGTAAGAATTAAAAAGTATTTAGTGAAAGGGTATATGAGTACTGTGTAAATGAAAAAGTTTTGATATAAAAGTGATGTAACCAGACAGACAAAAAACATAAAATTATTTGCAAATTCCTGTATTTTAAAAAATAAAATAAAAAAATAACATAATTGTGAAATAACTCAGATTCAGATAGAGGAGACCCAAGACCCAAGGGCAGACCATCCTCACTACATTTAATTTAAAAATTAAAATAGTGGCTTTGGGTGGTAACTCCTGATGGCTGCATGCGGTGCCTTAGGGGGGTTGCACTGACAACCCCCCATGGGTTACTGGCCTGGTGGCCGTGCTGCGCCTGGCTAGGGTCTGGGGTGGGCCTGGTGATTCGGGGCTCTGGTGCGCCGCACCCCCTAGCTGTGGTCCTGGCCGGGGGTCGGCCGGCATGGGGTCTCTGTTGCCTGTGGGGGTCGGGGCTGGCCGGCATGTGCAGCCGCCTCTCTCTTTATCTCTGGGCCGATTGTCATCGCCCGTCCCTGTATGGCGTCTCGCCTTGTTTGTTGGTTGGGGTGCCTGGCTGGTGGTCGCGGCGGCTGGGTGGCATTTCTGGGCCTGATCAGTTCTTTTTCGCACTGGACTTAGCTCCTGGGTCTTGGTCTTTGTGCGCTGCGGGGCACTGGGGTCGGGCATTTGCGCAGGTTCGGTCGGACCTGCGGGTGGACTGGCTGGGTAGTGGGCGTGCAGGGCAGGTGGGTGGGGCGCTGTGTTTGGTTGCCTGCCGGGCCATTGAGCAGCAGTGGTCGCTCCACAAGGGAATGGGGCTGGTGGATGTTGGCCTGGTGGGTCGGCCGCCCAGTTCATTGGTTTGCTCCTGGTCTGGGCGGGTACTTCGCCGGGGTTTGGGCTGCGGGGGCCTCCGATGCGCAGGTGGAGCTGGGGGCCTCCTTTGCTGGCGGGGAGGCTATTGCTAACTAGCGACAGATGCTCTCCCCCTACGAGGGCACTTGGACGGGGGGAGGGGTGTGCTGGAGTGGGGGGGTGAACTCAACCTGGGTGTCTAGTGTCTTTTGTATTCTGATAGTAGAGCGAATGTCAGGGTGGGTTTAGTTCTCCTTCTGGAATGGGGCTGGGGGGACTGCCTTGGGGTCCGTGGGGCTTGGTGGTGCTGTGGCCGTGGGCCCCGGGTCAAACGTGCCATGGCCTCCCTCCCCTTGTGGATCCCGGTGAACAGCGGTGCTTATTGGGGTCAGTGGGGGAGCTGGCTCCCTGGGAAGACATTTTGTCTCCTAGTCCTTCCCTCCCCCTCCCTGAACACCTCTGTCCACCCGCTCCATCACTTTACCACTCATATAGGGTCTTGGGGCATGGGCAGATCACTGGGGTGCGAGAAGGGGTTTCCCTCCTCGCTATCCCGTGGCGTCCTTGGTCCCAATTTTAATATACAACTTAGACACTCCCACTTGTAAAATTTTCATGAGAAACACATGTAGGGACTTTGGGGTGGGCACACTTTTCGGCATCCAGAGGGGGAGCGGTTCAATCAGCTTCACCTCTGGGTCCGGTGCCCACTGTTAAACCACATACAGACACTGAGGGCTCGGGGTGGGGTTGGGGGATGTGTGGCTGCCTTCCCCACATCCCACCCCTCTGTTTTAAATGCACATTATTACAACACGCAACAACACCATACTAGAGCGGGAGGATAGAGGCTAGGGGTCTTCTTACACCCCTGTTTGCTACCGGCCATCAGGGGTTGGGGTCCAGAGGAGGAACAGGTGGTCTGGTTGGGGTCCTGGGCTGTCGGGCTGCCTCGCCACTGTGGGGCCCTTGGCGGTCTGCTTGTCTCCGTCCTAGAAGGTAGGGGGTCCATCTCCTGGGTCCGGGGGCTGGTGGCTCTACTGGGGCATTGGTACCTGGACCTGGGAGCATGAAGTGTGTATGGGGTGTGTGAGTGAGGGTACAGCGTCATTTCTTGGGTGTCTTGGTGAGTTGGTGAGAATGTATGTGTTTAAGAGGGAGGGAACGTATGACTGTCTGTATGTCTTTGTCTGCCTGTCAGGTTGGGTCTTGGGCTGCCCTCTCGCCTGGCGCACCTCAGGCCTTACATTTAATGGGGGGCCTATTTCCCCTCCGTCACTCCCCGCCGGTGACGGATGCCCCTGCCTACTGGTGCGTCGGTGGTCAATCCGGTTCGGACCTGGTGCGTGCCTGGGCGGGCCTGGGGGGGCCGGTGTGTCGGTCGGCCGATGCACTGGGCCGATATCTTCCTTTGGTTGGTTGGGGCACCTCTTTTAGGGGTGCCAGGTTTGGGATTGTTGGGTGGTGCCTGCTCGGTGGCTCGGCGGGACACAGATCCAGCGTCTCTGCTCGTTCGATCACCTGTTCTGTGCGCACCGTGCGTGGTCGGTTCATTGGCGGGTTGGACCGGCCCTGGCCTTTGTTGGATGCCTGATCTCGGCGCTCTGCGTTGCGCGGGATCAGGACTCGGGAGCTGGTACAACTCACCCTCTCTCATGACATTTTGTTTCCTACCTCTCTTCTTCATCTTCTTTCTTTCTTACCCTTAATTTTCCGTCTCTGTGTCCATAACATCAGGAAATAAAACCCCCAGCGATTCATAATAAAGATTTTTCACACATATATCAAGTGGAGTACTATAGCAAAAGCTGTACTGCTCCGCTTGTGAAAGTAAATCTGTTGGGCTTCTACTTGGTACTCAGACACCAATTCTGAGCTCCACACTGCCAAACAGGACATGTAAAAAAAAAAAAAATTTAAATAGCTTGAACTACATTCTCTATAACAGACTCTCTCGGCACGACTGATCAAGTTTTGATTTATTATTTAAAAGTGATGTAAGCAGACAGACAAAAAACATATAATTATTTGCAAATACATGTATTTTAAAAACTAAAATAAATAAGATAATTGTGAAATAACAAATTCAGATAGAGGAGACCCAAGAGCAGACAATCCTCACTATTTAATTTAAAAGTTAAAATAGCATGAACTACATTCTCTACAACAGAATCGCTCGACACGAATGATCAAGTTTTGATTTACTATTTAAAAGTGATGTCCCCAGACAGACAAAAAATATATAAAATTATGTGCAAATTCCTGTATTTTAAAAACTAAAATAAATAACATAACTAACAAAGTACAAATACTTTGTTACCTTACTTAGGTAGAGATTTTGAGTATTTATATTTCACTCGAATAACTACAGATTGGCCTACTTTTTACTTAATCCTTACATTTTCACACAAGTATCTGTACTTTCAACTTCTTACATGTTACTCCTGTTTCATTTAGGCTTGTCATATAGTTTAAAAAAGCACAAAGACAAAAAACCTATCCAGATCAATTGCGCCAGCCAGATATAATTTGACTAGGCCTAGGTTTGATAATCATTTTAAATATCTACCATTCTGACACCCATTTGTATGCGATCCATCCTCAGACAAATGCGAATATTTTTCGTATTTGTCCGATTTTTTAGAGTGGTGATTAAAGAATATCTGAATCTCGTCCATCATTTTGACAGTTTAGACCCTTTTGTGCAGCTGACATTTTTAACTTTATGCACGGAGTAAAGGTAACTAAATTAATAATAAAAAGATTCCCATGAAAGTATCTGAGCATCATCTCAGACCCAAACCCTGTACTCAATATATCTCGCTAATCGGGAGGCTTTGGAACGCGACTGTGACTGGGCAAACATGCTTCAAAGAGCCAGGTGTCCTGCCAACTACCCATGCAGGAGCGCGTGCCACAGGATTTTCTGCTGCAGAAGCCTTGGCACGTTCACACCGGTCAGCGCATCCAGGCAGCAGGGCAGCTAGATTACATGCAAGTCTATGGTACCTATGCATCAAGTGGGCATCAAACTACCTCACAGCAAGTCACGCCCATCGGCGCAGCTGGCATCAGCACGTCCACGCGGCTGCTGCCCGGATGCGCTGACGGACCGTCGGAGCAGCTGCTGCGTGAAGTTGGGAAAACTGAACTTTCTGGCAGCAAACGTGGGGCATCAACCAATCAGAGCGACCCGTTTTACTGACGTAGTTACTCCTTCCGTGGGTGGATTCAAGATGGAGGATCAAAAAAAAAAGATGGAGGATCAACTCTCGCAGTGTGTAATTTTCGTAAATTATATGACCCGTCTTCGTCTTTTTACAAAGACAGGAAGTGATCGGATCTTATTTGGAGGAAGATATCGGAGGATATTTGAGTGCCAGGTAAGCAGTTAAATATTTTTCTTTTAACTTACTTATGTGTTTAGACTACGTTGTCTGGCTTGTGTGGCTTCATTAATTAAAAAAACCCAAGCCTCTCGACATGATCCGCCATGTTGTAAACTATTAGCAACAGACAAATCCACGCCCGCACGCTGACGTAATGACGTGATGCACTGAGGCCCGACACGCCGACGCAGACTATAAGATGTGCAAGCAGCTGGGTTTTAATTTTAAAGCATCGACTTTTGTCCGTTTGAGCGATTTGACGCCTGGATGTGCTGACCGGTGTGAACGCCCCATTAGGATGTTGGGTTCAGAGAGTCTTTCCAACTTCTGATCACTTCGATTGGAGAAATGTTCCCTGATTTCATAAGTGGTGCTTAATTCCAGTTTCCAGTGTGACAGCAGAGTGCAACTTCAGCCCATAGAACAGTGGTTCCCGACCTGAGGTCTACCAGCCTCCAAGGGGATCATTAGAGAATGCAGGGGGTTCGCAGAATTTTGTCTGTGCTGAGGTTGTAAGATGTTTGACAATACTATTTGAAATAATTATATAGGCTATTATGTTTTAATTATCACCATTATTATCATCATCATTTTATTATTACCGCTTTGTGACATGGTGTGGAAACAATCGTCTCACCTTGAATGTGAAAAAACAAAGGAGATTATTGTAGATTTCAGAAGAAACAGGGATAAGTCAAAAACTGTTTCCATCATGGGAGAAGAAGTGGAGGTGGTTGAGGAGTATAAATACCTCGGAGTTCACCTTGACAACAGACTGGACTGGAGGCGCAACAGTAAAACTGTCTACAAGAAGGGACAGAGCAGACTGTACTTCTTGAGGAAGCTTAGGTCCTTCAAGGTTTGCAGCAAGATGCTGGAGATCTTCTACAAGTCTGTTGTGGAGAGTGTAATCTCTTCAGCTGTCATCTGTTGGGGTAGCAGCATCAGAGCCAGGGATTTAAATAGGCTAAACAACCTGATAAAGAAGGCTGGTTCTGTTCTTGGGACAACTGTGGAACATCTGGAGATGATGATGCAAAGAAGGATTCTTCATAAAATCAAAAAAATTATGGACAACCCTGAGCATCCTCTTCATGAGACAGTCATACAACAACAGAGCGTCTTCAGTCGGAGGCTTCTTCAGTTTCGCTGCAATACAGACCGCTACAGAAAATCCTTCCTTCCCACAGCCATCATGATCTACAACAACTCCTTAAATAATTAATTATATGAGCTATACCAACACTTAATTTCCCTCAGGGATCAATAAAGTATTTTTGGATTGAATTGAATACACCTGAGTGGAGTTCACCAGCTGGTCCTAACTTAAGCCAGTCCTTACTCCTATGCCAGACTTAGCCAAGTCAGACGTAATAACTGGAGAGCACCAACTCAGAATAAGACTAGTCGCAGCTGCGCCTGGTCGTATCGTGCACGCTCACGAGGATACAAGCGTTGCTGTGCTCGTTGCGTTGCTGTGCTCGTTGAGTTGCTGTGCTCGTTGAGTTGCTGTGCTCGTTGCCTAGCAATGCATCAACCCCCTAAGCACAGCAATGATGGAAGAGGGAGGCACTTTTCTTCAGAAAAGGAGAAAAGTTAATTTGACCAATGATGAGATTAGGAAACTTCTGCAACTATATGTGCATAGCATAAAGATGTGTTGACTACCAAATTTAATAGGCTAACACAAATACAAGATGCGTGCATCGTGTGTTGACCCAGGCCATTTAGTGACTAGGTCGTATATGGTCATGTCACGGTTGCAGACAATCTGGACATTGACTGAATTAAAACCTTTTCTATTTACATATAAATATTCGTGCTCAGAAGGAGCTTGAATGCGCAGATGGGTGCCATCAATTCCAATGACGCCAGGCAGCCCTGATTTAAAATAAAAGTCTTAATTTTCATCGCATCTTCCTGCGTGGGCAAATGAATGTAACAGCCCATACAGCGCAGGAGAGACAAAGAAACTCGTCTCATTGCCCTGCAAGCAGTTGTCCGATGGACATTTATCAAGTCCCCCATTGTATTTTGAAATGCCCCGTTTGCATAAAATCTCAGCACAGTCAGTACCTGCAGGCTGGGAGACAGCCCCGTTTCTCGCAGAGAAGTGCTGCAGCAGTGGGGAGAGCTCATCAATTATTTTAAAAAGGGTCTGTTTATCAAATCAAAATCTTTCAAGCAACTGACTGTCCGAAAATATATCTAGTGGGTTCGTACAAACCCGTAAAACATGCTCTCTTCTAAACGCTCTTTCCTGCCCAAGTCTGTTAGACGCCTCGCTGTCATTGTTATAGGTCTAGTAACACCTCTAAAAATTGCTGTAGAGTGATGATGGGAAATGATTATTGTCATGGATACTAGCCAGAACTTCCAACTTACGCCTGGTCCATGCTAGGCGTAAAAGTGACACCTGGGCGTATCTTACTAAGGGCTTACGGCTGAGTGGTGCACTTGTTGCCACAATAAGTTGGTCGTAAATTTCAAATCTACGTCTACACCCGGGGGTACGACCAAGTGGTGGACTCCACTCATGCTGGTGACACACAGAAGGAAAGAAAACTGTATAGAGATGGGTCTGTCTTGAGTCATCATCTTTCTGTTGTAATGAGGTGAACTAATCACCCGATTTACATTCAAAACAGGTGAACTAATAAATATATATATATATATATATATATATATATATATATATATATATATATATATATATATATATATATATATATATATATATGTATATATATATGAATAAACTTTGTGTAAGACACACCTGACAAATATTTTTTTTGTGTGTAGCTGACCTCTGACTGCACATGACAAACAATTTCAAAGTCCAGCCAGCATAGTAGACATATGTTGCAGAGTTAAAATGATGACCCTGCAGAGACTCAAGTAAATGCACCATTACAATACCACATACATCACAGTAGACAGCTAGTCATCATATCTTCCATGCCATGAAACGCATATTAATGCTCAGTAGTCCACATGGTTCTTTAAAGTATTTGCATTGCACTAAAATGCATTAATTTTCAATAGACATATATTCCGTTGAAACTGATAGCCTAGTGTATTCCAAATTTTTCAATATTAATGTTTTTATACAACATTATAGCTTTTGGTTTAAAAAGAATTGGGGGAGGTGGGGTGGCGCAGTTTAAGCTAGTCCTAAATAGCTTTTTTTTACATACATTCACTCGCACCCGGTGCACCCAGTGGTAGTTTTGAAACCAGGGGTCTCATTTATAAAGCTTGCTTACGCACAAAACGGGGTGTGAAAACTACGCAAGCAACTTTCTATGCCAAGTTTAGGATTTATAGAAAGAGAAATGGCGGAAAAATGTGCGCAACTTTTAAGCACCCTAACGATCCTGCATATGCACTTTTTGGACACTGACAGCGCAGCAGGAGAGATGGCAAAAATGTGAATTTAAGCCACAATTTCAAACTTGTAGAGCTTTGTGCACACAGACACACAACCAGCAGTCAACCTCCCATCCCGTCTTTGTAATGAGAATAAAAATGAGAATCTGAATGAAAATATGTTGCACATAAGAAACATATCACAGAATGTTCATATGTATTTATGACTTCAGATTATATAGAAATTACACTTATTGGTGGATTAATTGTGTGAAGTACGAATACTGCAGCGTCCCCTGCATAATGCAGCACAATGGATGCTGGCGCTCACTGAAGATCACGTCACTGGAAGCATCTGGATGGGGGACCCGGTGTAGATTCCTTAAAGCAGTCTTATTAGATCTATGTGCTGAGCTGGACCCGGTGTTAGATCTACTAACCCCGGTGTTAGATCTACTAACCCCCGGGAACCGTGTAACCCCGTCCTCTACTCTTCTTATTTATATCTGGAACGCTGCTGCATCAAGGCTGCGTCACTAGCAGCTCTTCCGTTTGTTTGTGACTCCAAATCAATATTTTGCAAGGATGATACTTTTTAAAAACCTAGACTTAAAACGCACCTTTTGTGTCAGGCTTTAAATATCTAGTTTTCTTTGGTTTATTAATTTCCAGTCTTAGTGTTGCTACAAGAAGTAATCATATAGGCCTAATTGAAACTTTATTTTTCGTATCTTTTTTATTGCTTGTGCTGCTTTTATTATTACATTTTTAAATATTTTTACTCTCTTCTTCTTTTTCTTTTTGCAACTGTATTTTTGTCTTTTAATGTGAAGCACTTTGGCTGCCTTTGGCTGAGAAAAGCAGTGATTGAGTGATTGCTTGAAATAAAACTGTTTTCCATGCCTATAGAGCTCCGGATGTCACGTGACTCTCAGAGCGTAGGCGCCATGTTGGCAGGCATGAACCTCACCGTCGCTGGCTGTAATTTTACTCCATCGGAGTTTACTCCCCATTTTAAAACGGAAGATATTATTGTCTATACCGGGAAATTAAAAAGATTAAACATCTCCGACCCTTACCATGCCCCTGGGATACTTTTTAAAACTTCAGAAGCTGTCAGAGCGGACCTTTTACCGGACCTGAGATACTCTCACAACGGCGTCAGTTTGTTTTTAAAGTTGCTGGGGACAATAACCATAAACTTAAGTGTGGTTTGAAGATGGCTGGGGACAATTATTAATTATTCATATAGTCTATAAAGATTCATGATGTCCACTATATTGGCAGGTATCCCAGGTGTAGAGGCGTATCTTGATGATGTCATATGCTATGGCACCACCCAGCAGTATCGAGATGCCAACCTCAGAAGGGTGCTGCATGCCTTGAATGAAGAAGGACTCAAACTGAATGAGTAAGTGTAAGTTCAGTCAGGCATCTTTGTCTTTCCTGGGGCACACCATATCCAGGGATGGCCTCCACCCCGACAAAGACAGAGTCGGTGCAGTGGCTCATGCACCTGCTCCACATGACACATGGCCTTGCTTCATGGTACAGTAAATTCATTCCTAATTTTGCTACTGTTGTTGAACCACTACGTGCAGCTCTGAAAGACTCCACTTACCTTAAGTTCAGTTGGACTGCTGAGTCCAGTTTTGCTGAAATCTAAAGACTGATACTGGAGAGCCCTGCTGTAGCACTTTACGACCCAACCTTACCTACTTAAGTGACCACGGATGCTTCTGACTATGGCCTGGGAGCCGTGCTCACACAGACCCATCCAGATAGCACGGAACGAACTGTCGCTTTTGCATCCAGGACTCTCTCCCCTTCTGAAAGAAAGCTCTCTACTGTTGAACGTGAAGCACTCGCTTGTGTTTGGGCAGTAGAGAAGTGGAGAACTTACCTTTGGGGACGTCACTTCATGCTACGTACTGACCATCAGGCACTGACATCTCTCCTCACGTCTAAAGGGACTGGTCGAGCTGGCCTGAGAATTGCCAGATGGTCAGCTAGACTGCTCTGTTTTACATATGACATGACTTACCGCCCAGGCAAACTAAATGTGACCGCTGATTCTCTTTCCAGGCTTCCACTTCCCACTACAGGAGACGCTTCAGAAGTTCCAGACATGGTTGCTGCTGTCTTTCAGGAATCTGTGCATGCAGTGTCTCTGACCTAATTCACAGCAGCCTGTGACACGTGCCCTGAGCTGACACGACTTCTGCAGCAGATACAGACAGGCTGGCCAAGATGTAGGAAGCCTGTGTCAACAGAACTTGTTCCATACTTCAATGTAAGAGATGAACTGGCTGTGGATGGCTCGCTTATCATGAGAGGCACAGACCACTTGATTGTTCCTGTTTCACTTAGACCGAGAGTGGTGGATCTGGCACATGAAGGACACCAAGGACTGGTACGTACAAAGCAGAGACTTTGTGAACTGTATTGGTGGCCAAAATTGGATATTTGTGTACAAAATATGATAGCTTTATGTGTGCCATGCCAGTATACTGACAGAACTGCTAAGACTGCACCTGCACCACTTACACCTGTGGATCTTCCAAATCGTCCATGGGAAAAGGTGGGCATCGACATTACAGGTCCTTTTGAACATACTACATGGGACTGCCGCTATGCCATAACTCTTACTGACTATTATAGTAAGTGGGCTGAAGTAGCATTTGCCCCAGCAGTTACTACTGATGTAGTTAACAAGTTTTTGTCCACTGTGTTTAGCCGCAAAGGAAATCCTTTCTATTTGGTTTCAGACAAAGGATGTCAATTTACCTCCCATGCCTTTGCCACATTTCTGAGAGAGAGGGAGATAAAGCACCTGCGCTCGAGTGTATACTATCCAAGAGCTAACGGAGCCATTGAGAGATTCAACAGGGTGCTTAAAGAGTGCTTACAGACTGCTGACAAAATGCACAAACCATGGAAACAAACTGTTACAGAGTTCTTGCAGAACTACCGTGCCACACAACACTCTACGACAGGAGCTACACCATTTGAGTTACTGAGGAACCGAAAGATGCTCACAACACTACAGGTACTCCCTGTCTCAAACAACATTAGGACACCCACACAAGTGAAAGAGAAAGTGAAACAAAAGCAACAAAAGAGTACACAGACAGAAGGGTTGGTACAAAGGTACCCATGTTCCAAGTAAATAACACTGTGCATGTCCAAAGACCAGACCACATTCCAAAGGGATCATCCAGATTCACTGAACTCCTGACTGTGGTTAAGAAAGTGGGATCAAACACTTACCTGCTAAGTGTTGATCGAAAAGGGAATGCATCCAAGTTAGCGTTCTTCCCTAAAGAGGCTCTGACTGGCACTGTTATGGACAAGGACACTACTTATGATGAATTTATGTTGCCAGATGATGCACAGTTTAGTTCACCAGAACCAGGACTGAGACGAGGTCAAAGAACAAGAACCTCGCCTCAGTGGCTAACAGGTTTTGTTAGATAAAGGAACACAGGTTCCATAATGTGGTAATAGTTTGATAAAGTTAATCCATGTTATGCTCAGAGTTCATATAAAGGGCATGTATGCTAATGCAAAAATGATAAAGTTCTTCTATGCTAATTTGAAATACAGTATCACTGTTACTTTGTTATATGATGTTAATTTGCATCTGGTATTAGAGAAAAGTAACTATGATGGAAGATTCTGTGATACTCAAGTACCCATGTTTCATACTCCTGCTGTTTATTATACTTCACTGTTCTACAGAAGTAAATCCTTCAAGAAGAGGGGAAATGTTGTGTTCTGTTACATGGATGCACACCAATAGAGGGGGCGGCAGAGCTGTCCACTGCAATGACAATTTGGTTGTTGAGAAAGAAGGAGAAATAAAAAAACGAGGCTGGAAGTACAGCAGAGAAGTCATCTTTTTCATTCTTTTAGAACTCTGTCTAAATACCACAGGTAGTCAAAACATTTTACTCAAGTGACAGTAGCGATACTTCATAATATTACTCAAGTAAAAGTAAAACTACTAAGCTTTTTCAAAACGTTACTCAAGTAAATGCAGTTGAGTAGATGTAAATAGTTTTTACACACCTCTGTATTTTCCAGACAATATTTCACAAAACATACCAGGTTATTCTGTTTGTTTTATGTTTTTCTTACACATGATAGATAGATAGATAGATAGATAGATAGATAGATAGATAGATAGATAGATAGATAGATAGATAGATAGATAGATAGATAGATAGATAGATAGATAGATAGATAGATAGATAGATAGATAGATAGATAGATAGATAGATAGATAGATAGATAGATAGATAGATAGATAGATAGATAGATAGATAGATAGATCACGGTTATTTTTTTCTAATAGAGTAGTGTGATTTAAAATCTGACCATAATTTTCATCTGAAGAAATATTTTCCATTCAATTAAGTTTATTTGAATAGTGTATAATGTAACCCTAACCCATAATGTAATGATAAAAATAAAACTTTCATATATTTTAGATTCATTGCACACCAACTGAAATATTTCAGGTCTTTTATTGTTTTAAAACTGATGATTTTGGCATACAGCTCATGAAAACCCAAAATTCCTATCTCAAAAAAATTAGCATATTTCATCCGACCAATAAAAGAAAAGTGTTTTTAATACAAAAAAAAGTCAACCTTCAAATAATTATGTTCAGTTATGCACTCAATACTTGGTCGGGAATCCTTTTGCAAGAATGACTGCTTCAATGCGGCGTGGCATGGAGGCAATCAGCCTGTGGCACTGCTGAGGTGTTATGGAGGCCCAGGATGCTTCGATAGCGGCCTTAAGCTCATCCAGAGTGTTGGGTCTTTCGTCTCTCAACTTCCTCTTCACAATATCCCACAGATTCTCTATGGGGTTCAAGTCAGGAGAGTTGGCAGGCCAATTGAGCACAGTAATATCATGGTCAGTAAACCATTTACCAGTGGTTTTGGCACTGTGAGCAGGTGCCAGGTTGTGCTGAAAAATGAAATCTTCATCTCCATAAAGCTTTTCAGCAGATGGAAGCATGAAGTGCTCCAAAATCTCCTGATAGCTAGCTGCATTGACCCTGCCCTTGATAAAACACAGTGGACCAACACCAGCAGCTGACATGGCACCCCAGACCATCACTGACTGTGGGTACTTGACACTGGACTTCAGGCATTTTGGCATTTCCTTCTCCCCAGTCTTCCTCCAGACTCTGGCACCTTGATTTCCGAATGACATGCAAAATTTGCTTTCATCCGAAAAAAGTACTTTGGACCACTGAGCAACAGTCCAGTGCTGCTTCTCTGTAGCCCAGGTCAGGCACTTCTGCCGCTGTTTCTGGTTCAAAAGTGGCTTGTAGCCCATTTCCTGCACACACCTCTGCATGGTGGCTCTGGATGTTTCTACTCCAGACTCAGTCCACTGCTTCCGCAAGTCCCCCAAGGTCTGGAATCGTTCCTTCTCCACAATCTTCCTTAGGGTCCGGTCACCTCTTCTCGTTGTGCAGCGTTTTCTGCCACACTTTTTCCTTCCCACAGACTTCCCACTGAGGTGCCTTGATACAGCACTCTGGGAACAGCCTATTCGTTCAGAAATTTCTTTCTGTGTCTTACCCTCTTGCTTGAGGGTGTCAATGATGGCCTTCTGGGCAGCAGTCAGGTCGGCAGTCTTACCCATGATTGGGGTTTTGAGTAATGAACCAGGCTGGGAGTTTTTAAAAGCCTCAGGAATCTTTTACAGGTGTTTAGAGTTAATTAGTTGATTCAGATGATTAGGTTAATAGCTCGTTTAGAGAATCTTTTCATGATATGCAAATTTTTTGAGATAGGAATTTCGTGAGCTGTATGCCAAAATCATCAGTTTTAAAACAATAAAAGACCTGAAATATTTCAGTTGGTGTGCAATGAATCTAAAATATATGAAAGTAAAATTTTTATCATTACATTATGGAAAAGAATGAACTTTATCACAATATGCTAATTTTTTGAGAAGGACCTGTACATTCTGACGGCTGCATGCGGTGCCCTAGAGGGGTTGCACTGGCGGACATGGGTTACTGGCCTGGTGACCGTGGTGCGCCTGGGTAGGGTCTAGTGTGGGCCTGGGGGATTGGGGCTCTGGGGCGCCGCGCCCCCTAGCTGTGATCCTGGTTGGGGGTTGGCCGGTGTGGGGTCTCGGTTGCCGGTGCCGGCCTGTGTGTGTCAGGGCCAGCCGGTGGCCGGCATGTGCGACCGCCTCTCTCTTTTTCTCTGGGCTGATTGTCATCGCCGGTTCGTGTATGGCATCTCGCCTTGTTTGGTTGTTGGGGTGTCTGGCTACTGGTTGCGGTGGCTGGGTGGCATTTCTGGGCCTGATCAGTCTTTTTCGCACTGGACTTGGCTCCTGGGTCTTGGTCTTTGTACGCTGTGGGGCGCTGGGGTCGGGCGTTTGGCCGGGTTTGGTCGGACTTGCCGGAGGACTGCCCGGGTAGTGAACGTGCAGGGCGGGTGCGTGGTGCGCTTGGTTTTTGATACAACATTTTCATGAGACACACAGGTAGGTACTTTGGGGTGGGCACACTTTTCGGCATCCAGAGGGGGAGCTGTTCAATCAGCTTCACCTCTGGTGCCGGTGCCCACTGTTAAACCACATATAGACACTGAGGGCTCAGGGTGGGGGTTGGGGGATGTGTGGCTGCCTTCCCCACATCCTTCCCCTCTTTTTTAAATGCACATTATAACAACACGCATCAACACCATACTCGAGTGGGAGGATGGAGGCTAGGGGTCTTTTAAACCCCTGTTCGCTATGGGCCATTAGAGGTTGGGGTCCAGAGGAGGAACAGGTGGCCTGGTCAGGGACCTAGGCTGGTGGGCTGCTTTTCCACTGCTTCGCCCTTGGTGGTCTGCTTGTCTCCATCCTAGAAGGTAGGGGTCCGGGGGCTGGTTGCTCAACTCGGGCATCGGTACCTGGACCTGGAAGTATAAAGTGTGTATGGGGTGTATGAGTGAGGGTATAACATCCTTTCTTGGGTGTCTTGGTGTGTCGGTGAGAGTGTAAGAGGGACAGAATGTATGACTGTGTCTGTATGTCTCTGTCTACCTGTCAGGTTGGGCCTTGGGCTGCCCTCGCGCCTGGTACACCTCAGGCCTTACATCTAATGGGGGGCCTATTTCCCCTCCGTCACTCCCTGCCAGTGATTGATGCCCCTGCCTGCTGGTGCATTGGTGGTCAATCAGGATCTGACCTGGTGCGTGCCTGGCCGGGCCTGGGTGGACCGGTGTGTCGGTCGGTAGATATGCTGGGCTGATGTCTTCCTTTTGTTGGCTGGGACACCTCTTTCGGGTGTGCCAGGTTTGGGATTGTTGTGGTACAGATACGGATCCAACGTCTCTGCTCGTTCGATCACCTGGCGTTCTGTGCGTTTCGTGCGTGGTCGGTTCATTGGCAGGTTGGACTGGCCCTGGCCTTTGTTGGATGCCTGGTCTCAGCACTCTGTATTTCGCAGGATCAGGATTCAGGAGCTGGTACAACTTGGTGTCCAGGTGCTGGCTGGGCTTGGTCTGGGGATACTGTCCTTCCGATACTGCTTGGATGTCTTGGGTCCGATCTCCTACATATCTGCATCAATTCCTGGGAGACGGATTGCTGCTCACACCAGCTATCGAACACTATGGAGAAACCAGCACAGCAGATGTGGGGTCTCCGGTGTTTACAGATACATTCTTGGGCTGAGGTTATCATTACTAGATCTTTTCTTTTTTAAGGTTTTTGGGCCTGATTGGCCTTTATTGACAGTGGACAGAGTTTTGAAGGGGGAGAGAGGTGGGAGAAGACATGCGGCAAAGGTTGCCCGGGATAGGACTCGAACCGGGGACAGCCGCGCCGGGGACCAAGGCCTCTGGACATTAGGCACCCGGTCTAACCACTATGCCACGCGACACCCTTCATTACTAGGTCTTGATTAATTGGTACCATGAGCTTTTCATTGACGTTGTTGTATTTTTATGTCCATTGATGTGTGATGTGGTTGTATATTTCTTAGTTCACAATGTTTGGTATGTCTTCAGGTTCAGGTTACTTTATTTATTCCCGTGGGTAGATTTGTTTTGCAGATTAAGGAGAATTCGTCCTTACAACACATAGGCACAAACAAGTAAACACAAGTGTAACAACGTGAGCTTATTTAAAACATGACAGAAAAACCCTATGTTTCACAGATCGGGACATTAAAAGAAAAATAAAATGAACAAATAAGCAAATAAATAAAAACATGTCACTATGACATACATCCTATTTTAACTTGTTCAGTGCTGTGATAGCAGCAGGAACAAAGCTGTTTCTCTGTCTTTTGGTTTTACATTTAGGGACATTAAACCTCCGACCATAGGGAAGCAGTTGAAACTGACAGTGCAACGACTGAGAATCATCACTCGTGATGGAGGTAGCTATCCTCTGTCTTGTTGACGTTCCTTTTTTTCCCCTCTCTCTGGCGTCCTGTGGGTATGGAGGCAGACTTCGATGTTTTCTTGTGTTTTCTTTGTTCCCCTTCCTCTTTAGTATTTTCAACTCACCCTCTCTCTTGACTTTTTGCTTCTAATGTAAATAAAAAACTTTTAAACAAGCACTGAATGAATAAACAGACCATAAGGTGAAGGGGTCATGTGCTAAAAGGATTAACTAAATGCAGAGAACTGTTAACACAGGATGTGAGCCCTGGGTCAGAAGGGAGATGGTCACGATTAACTGCACAGAAGTGTTAAAAACAGGATGTGAGCCATGGGTCAGAAGGGAGCGGCTCACGATTCTCTGAAAAAACAGGAGACATCTGGCGGTTTGATTGTGCAAATGGTACGGTGAGAGCGTCAGACCGCTCCAAAGAAGAAAGGCTTCGCTGCTTAGCAACAGTGTCAGGAATATATTAAATGGCTTAACCTATTATAGAAGGACTACAGTCACACTTTGCATATATATGAATATGTATTATTGAGCTCAGCCTATCACGGATGACATTGTATCAAATGATTGGATCCTATAAGAGAGGCTGTCTCTCAGAATGTGTTGTAATTAGGGCTGAACAATTAATTGCTAATGCAAAAATATCGCAATATGGCACAATGACATTTTCTAATCGCAAAGGCTGCAATTTGACTGGTCACGAGGGCTGGGAGAGTCATGTGACGTTTGAGCAGCATGAAAAGTTAGAATTATTGAAGTGGTAAAGCCTCAGATTTGTTTTACATTATTTTCATCTGTACTTTAGTATATGTGATTTATTGCTGTTTTGCTCTTGTTTAGCAGATCTTAAAAACACTTATTGTGACTGCTTACAAGACTGCAAGTCAAAGTATTCAGTAGGTTTACAACTGTGATTTTAGTAAAAAAATGAACTCCTTTAAATTCAGTCATGCTTCGTTTGCCTTTAACTTAAGTCTAGTCTATGAGAAAAATTAATTTATAATAAATCTGATATTTTTTATAATAATACATAGATTTTTTTGCTTTCATTACTTGAAAGCTCCATGAGAAAATAATTGCAAATTAAATCGCAGTTGCAATATTGAACAAAAAAATCGCAATTAGATTATTTTTCAAAATCGTTCAGCCATAGTTGTAATAACTTTGTAAAGAAATAAAAGGTGATGTATGAGGAAGAGTTCTTTGGATATGGTTTGGTAAGAATATGAAGTTGCAATAGACTGTTGAGTGCTAGAAGGTTTAATGCTTTTGTCCCAGAGGTTGCTGGGCTAGTACAAGGAAAAGACAACTCCAGATGGGTGCAATAGGTAATTGGAGGGGGTGGAAATGTATGTTAGTTTTGGGACAGTAGCTGTAGTATTAGATACGGCAGTGTGATCTCCTTATAGGGAGATCAAAAGGGGGAATTGTGGGATATGTTATATGGGTTGTGTAATTTGATATGAATAAATCTGCCTAATTATACTATTTGATATAACTTGCATTATTAGAGGTCACTCAGTTGCTTGGAATAAGCTTATCTCGCTGTGTCTGCAGCTGTAACGGCATCATAGATAAGATTCAGCTCTGTGGGAAGTCTACCCTCACTGTACTTTGGATACTATAATGTGTGAGTAGACGGTGGGAAAATATTGAGTGTCGCACAATGAGGAGTGACCAATCTATATAACCAGCTGTACTATGCTTAGAGCTTGAGGCATGACAGGGGAAGGCTGAAGGTTGTGTTGCCAGATATATCTGTAAACTGCTTTGTGACAAATAAAGAGGTATTGACTCTGCCAAATCCCTTCCTATCAACCAACCTGGAGAGGCTGACTTTTTACTGATATTTATGCCTCAACTCCGGGAGATTTAGCCTTCACTTGCTAACCCTGCGCCCCAGCATCTCAAAACCTAAAGCACCTCTGTTTTTGTCTGTTGATCGCAGGAGACCTCCCTGTTTGGGACAGGCTTGGTGTTGAACCAGCATTTATCTGGTTGTAAGATTCCAGAGGCCGGGTAGCTCAACTCTGTGACAGACCCACAGGGTAGCTAGCCGCCGCTAGCCTCTTCAGAAGAGAGCCAGTTCTGTTTGAACTGGAGTCTCGGAGCTGACCAATCAGGCTTTAGGCCAGTGTTAGAAACACCTCCCTTATTAGAATACACTAAATAAATGAAATAAATAAATGAATTTGGAAATGTGGAAACAAATAAATAAATGTGGAAGGAAATAAATAAGTAAATGTGAAAATAAATAAATGAATGTGTAAATAAATAATTAAATAAATGTGGAAATAAATAAATCTGGAAATAAATAAATCTGGAAGTAAATAAATAAACAAGTAAATATGAAGATAAATAAATTTGGAAATAAATAAATAAATGTGGAAATAATTAACGTGGATAGAAAATAAAATTGTAAATAAATGTGGAAATACAGAATTACATTATTTATTTATTCCCACATATACTTATTTTCAATTATATTTACCCATTTATTTATTTATTGCTATATTTATTTAGTAATTAATTGTTTATTTAAAGATTTATTTTCTATTTTATTTATTTATATATTTATTATATTCCTCAATCTGCAGAGAGAACCAGCTGTGTTTCTCAATGTCAAGGAACCTCGCCTGCCTTGGTAGGCAAGGCGCCTTGCTTATGAGGACACTGTCCTTCCTTGGTCAAAGAAAACGGTTAAATGGAACAGACTTAACTCACGTGACCACGGCTGCCCAGAGCCCGCCTTTTGCTTACGCACTCTGTTTACGTCCCACCCATCTATGCTACTACGTAGCGTAGCTAACCCTAACACCTAAGCAGATAAGTGCTTTGGATCTACAAAACATGTTCTGATAGCTACAATTACTTGACTTACATTTAAATTGGAAATTTGCTCCCGAAGTAGCTGCTGCCTTCTCCTGATCCCCCATCTTTTCGAAAGTACCGCGCTGTATTTGGGGAAATTTTTGACTGAGGGAAGGTGTTAGGTTATTTTAACTCACAGGTTTACCTAGAAAGAAAAGCACGCACAGAGAAGATGTGAAATGTGTTTGCTCAGCTGAGGGAGAATCATGCAGTAAAAGAAACTGACACACCAGTCGTTGTTCTGATCCAGCAGAGTCTCAAAGATGTTGAGACTTACAGCTTCTATTTATTCACACATTTGGACCGTTCCACCACACCCCCATTGTCCATTGTCTTATCTTATCACCATACAACACACAGCAGAACTGTTTCTAACACAATGGCACTTTGTAGGTTTGTTTGTTTGTTTGTAGGTGCATCCTGTTTGGACAGCATATTTTTGCAAAGTCAGCTCCTTATAAGCACATTTCCTTAAGAAGGTTCTTACCCCCACACTAAAAGTTACTTCCCTTAGTCTTGTCACACAAAGTTAAACAAAAGAACAGACTGCATTTATCACATTCTCCAACATTTCCCCCCTGAAATGCAGTCTTAACAACTCCAGTAAAAGGAACAACAAAAACATCCTTCGTACAACGGCTACCTTAAAAGTAGTTTACATTGTAGAATTCATTAAAGTTAACTTAACAAACATACTCCTACTTCTCATCAGGTATTTCTTACATGGTAAAATACAGGATACAAATAAGCAAAATAGAATCAGAATGACAATAAAAGGCATTGCAAAGTTCAAAAGAACCTGATACCAACGTCCAGTAGTCAACCATAACATAAAGTCCCAGGGAGCATTTTGTAATTCTTGTGACTTCAGGAAATCAACAAGTCCTTGCACCTTGTCATAGATGAGAGTCCAATTGTCATGTGTAGATGGGATGCAAGTACAATAATGCTCTCCAATCACTGTACAAACTTAGTGTTGCATTAGCATAGTTCTCATAGCCAATTTTTCCAGGATCGTTTCCCATCAGATCAGACATTTCCGTAAGGATGACAGTGGTGTTTTCCAGGGACCACCAAACTTCGTTCATCCTCTTTGTCAGACCTGCAACTCCAACAGATGGAAACATGGTGTGGAAAATTCCTTTAGCATCACTGTAGAGCAGTTTACGCCCATCGTTGTCTGTAAAAGGAACGAACTCCTGTACCGGTGAGAAATCACTCTTCTTCAGCTCTGATGATGATGATACAAAACCATTCTCTGTATGAGGATGGTTGCAGTCGAGCCAAACTGCAGGTACCACACCAGTCTTTTGGCAGGTAAAGGTAGAAAGTATATCCACACTTCCAAATGTAGCCATCAGGTGTTCCTGTTCCAAATTGTGAAACGTTTAGCAGTCAGATTAGCTACTTGATACCAGGCGTTCTTAAAAACGTAGTGGGTGTTAATTAAAAATCTTTTATCTCATGATGGGGTGGTGTTCGAATTCATCAGAAGCCATAACACTGCAAAGCTTAGCAATGTCAAACCAGATAATGTAATAATCTTCATGGTGTTGGCAGAGAAAAACAACTGGATGAATAGCCCCTCTTTTCAGAGAGTTTGACCACTAGGTGACAGGACTGCTTTTCTGCTGGGGTTTGAGACCAAAGGCCCTAGTGGTACCAATGCCCTTTGTAGCCCAGACTTCCTCCTGTCACACGTCTATTAATCCAATTGTCTCTACAGTTTACAATGTGAAAGGTGAATCCAGGAAGGTCTCTCAGCAATCTTCACAGATGTGGGAGTTGCTAACAGAACTTGGAAAGGTCCTTCCCACTTTGAACTTGTCCAATTCTTTTCCTTGATGACTCTTATGAATACCCAATCTCCAGGCTTTATGGGGTTCTCAGGATCCTGTAACACAGAAGGAGATACAGGCAAACTATGTGCTCTTTGTACTTCTCTAGTCTGAATAATTTTCCTCATGTAATCAGCTAGGGTTAATTCTTCATCTGCTTTCTGTAGGTCTGGTGCAGTAATGGGCAATTTATACTGTCTACCATAAATTATCTCAAAAGGAGTTAATCCCTGATTTGTTGGGGTTATTCTCATACAGAGTTTAACTAAATCTAAGCATTCTAACCATGGCCTTTTTGTTTCTTCCATACATTTTCTTAGCCTGCTTTTTATTGTCCCATTATTTCTTTCAACCAGACCTGTATTTTGAGGATGATAAGCACAATGATTTTTTAACACTATTCCTAAATGTTTTGCTATGCCATGATTGGCAATGATTGTTTTGCATAATGCTTTTGCCACTGTTAGTGCATCATTTTTGGCTGTTGGAATAATTTCAACCCATTACTAGGCAGTATTTATAGGAACCACTCTGTGTTAGGTCAATAAAGTCCATGTGTATAGTTTGGAAAGGCTGGTTTGGTTGGGGAAACTGGCAACGTTTTGGTCTCATGTTTCCCCGAGGATTGTGTTTTACACAAAGAACACATAATCTACAAAAAAAAATTTTAAGTAAGTTTCTAGATTGTATGTTGTAAAGTGTTGTTGTATTATACTAACCATCCCCCCTGTTGACACATTGCACGGGCCATGGGTCAATATTGCTCTAATGCTTTAAGTAGTTTGTCACTAAAGATCACCATACCCTTGTTACCCCATTGTTGGCCAAATGCCAAGAAAACATGTAAAGTTCAATTTGGATCTACTGTTATGATTATTTCATCTTCATCTGATTACAAACTTCAGTTAAAACTTTATTCTTCTCTTTCCAAGTAGAACAATTATTTGGTAGGTGTCTCATTTCAAGAGTTTTATGAAAATCTACAATTTGGATTATTAATTTATCCCCTACAGAGAACATGCCCAACTTCAAGTGAAATAGGAAATCTCTTCCTAACAAATTAGAAAATAATCTCTAGATTTTATGATTATCACAACAGGTTTTCCCTGTAGCAAAATCTATTATTTTAATTTCATTTTCCTAAGAACTCAACCTCATTTTTTAGTGGAAAACAAAATTCCACCAAATTCATAATTTTTTCCCATTGGACTTCAATAACTTAATCCAATTTTATTATTCAGTTAATCAGCAACTAATATTTCCATAATGAAACATCTTTAATCCTTATTCATTGTCTTTTTTATATATATATATATATATATATATATATATATATATATAGGTTCTACAAATTAGCCTATTATTATGATTATATGTGGAACTAAAATTGAATTTCGGAGTGCGTTACTACATTCTTACTACAGTAATCCCATAACGAAAATTTCTTCTCTTATTTGCAATCTCTAACCCAGCACATTACAAGATTGTTTCCTTTCAACATGTATCTTATCTGTCATTAAAATGTTAGAAGCAAACATCTGAAGCTGCCACTTGTTACAAAGAATAAATTCATGTAGCCACCCAGCTGTCACTTCCCCACAGGACCTGTAGACATCCGTCTAAATTTCAAAATAAAATCACTCTGCTCATAATCCGTCATTTTAAACCATTTCTTTTCTACTATATGAGAGATCTCACAGACATCCCATGAATATCTTTAAAAATATTAGCTAAGTTTTTTCTTATTATTATTATAGAGTAACAGTTGCTGCTGCACTTAAGAAATCCCAACCTTTTGTATTGAGCTGCACTCAGCTAAAACATCCCCCTCATTATCAGCTAGCAGGAGAGGTGTGTTCCTCCTCTTCTGCCTTGGCAGTTGATAACCTTTAACAATTTTGAAACGCATGATCAATCTGGTTTCAAACAAGTCTTCCTCAGGAAGTCCATTTTACCGATTTCTGTCACAACCCATCACAGTTGGTTTGTTTATTAAGAGAACAACTAACGACCCATTGTTGAGGGACAGAAGGGTGTTGTTTATTATCAGAACAGCCCTTCCTTGAGGGGAAGGGGAAAGGGTGGTCGGTTGTTTAAGATAATTCATTTAGATCACAATAAAGTTTACCTTACTCTTCATAGGATTTTTTAAAATATGTTAGTGAGTTTTCTCTTATTTTATTTTTCTTTCGGCGGAACTTTAGGAGAAAACAAAGTTTAAAACGTTTTTTTTCATCCTCCCAGGTGCTAAAAAACACATCTGCTTCATACATTAACCCTCCTTTTTTCCCTGTTTGTTTGAGACGCCAAATGTCTAATTCTTCAATTTTCATCTTTTAGTTTTATTTTATATCGCAACTACCAAGAAGTACACGAAATTACTCAGTCAATCGTCCTTCAAATTCATAATCTTTATTTTAAAGAAATGTATTGTCTTTCCTCTTACATAAAATTTTTTACATCTCCTTTAAAATCTTCTTTGCTATTTTTCCCCATATTTCAATAAGTTACATTTTACTGTTTTCATTTTTAAATATTTATCATTCTCATGTTAATGAAGTAAATTCAACTTTTATTTCTCTTTTATCTGATCTATTTATCTTATCACAGTGTTATTTACTCAATTTTCAAACCATGAGACTCCGTTCAGCCTACAGCTGTTTCACCATAGAAATCTCCATTCACACACACACACACAGTCACACAACCGGTTTATCACACATTAAGATAATTATGTATTTATTATTAGCCATTCTAATGATAGCCTAAACTGTATCAAAGAGGAAAGTTCTAAGCATAGTCTTAAAAATACATAGGGAGTCTGCCTTGCCGACTAAAACTGGGAGCTGGTTCCACAGGAGAGGACCCTGATAACTAAAAGAAGACAGGAGCTGTGTCTAGATGAGGCATGAACCCAAACGCAGACATTGGTACAAGATGCCAGGATGTTCATTGCAGTGATGATGATGATGGCGGCGGCAGGAACGACGAGACGGGATACCAGGCTAACACAAACAAGAAGACGGGATGACAGCAGGGTGAGACACAGCACGGAGTGACGTCAATGATCCGACGGTCAATGACATGGGGGGATTAAATACACAAGGAGGGAAGGAGGATCAGGTGGGACAATTTAGAGACAGCTGTGGACAATCAGACAGGGACAGCAGGACAAAGTGCTAATGTTCTGACAAAAGATCTACCTCCCATTCTACTTTTAGAAAACATAGGAATCTCAAGTAAACCTACAGTCTGAGAGCAATGTGCTCTGTTAGAAACATATGGAACAATTAGATCTTTGATACATGATGGAGCTGGATTATTAAGGGGTTTATGTGTAAGAAGGAGGACCTTAAATTCTATTTTGGATTTAACAAGGAGCCAACAAATAAAGTTAAAACTGGAGAAATGCGATCTCTCTTTTATTATTATTCATCAGAACTCTTGCTGCAGCATTTTGTATCAACTGAAGGCTTGTAATTACATTTTGTGGACTTCCTGAAAAAAATGACAGTAGTCCAGCCTTGAAGTAACAAATGCATAGTTTTTCAGCATCACTAGTGGTCGTGTGCCTACTTAACTTACACCAACCTAGGGTCGGTACTTTTATTTTTTAGTTCTGCTGTTTCGTATTTTTACTGCCTTCAGTGGCGTTCTTTATATCCCTCTGAGGTGGTTTTAGATTTCACCGATCTAATCCGTTACAACCTTCCCATATAATCAACTGTTTCATACCTATTTTATTCCTATTTTGTCCCGGGAAGGCTCAATACCTGACTCCCTTAGTCAGAGGTTTAAAACGTCTTTTAAACCTGAACAGCAGAACTGTACCCTCTCTGTCTTAGTTAGAAATAATTTTAAATGTAGGGTGCAAAACCAAAATGGTACTCACAAACTCCCCCCTGTGCGAGCGATTCAAACCGAGTCGATCGCAAGGGACCGGCAGAGAAGGTGTCCGGCGGAGCTAATCAGCTGGCCAGTGAAGCAAGAAAGCAGCCTGGACTTGTAGGTCAGGTGGGGCCCCGTGCAGCCCTCCGGCGAAGACCTTCCCCTGCGCGGACCAAGCGTCGAGTCACGGCACCAAAAATGTTAGGTTATTTTAACTCACAGGTTTACCTAGAAAGAAAAGCACGCACAGAGAAGATGTGAAATGTGTTTGCTCAGCTGAGGGAGAATCATGCAGTAAAAGAAACTGACACACCAGTCGTTGTTCTGATCCAGCAGAGTCTCAAAGATGTTGAGACTTACAGCTTCTATTTATTCACACATTTGGACCGTTCCACCACACCCCCATTGTCCATTGTCTTATCTTATCACCATACAACACACAGCAGAACTGTTTCTAACACAATGGCACTTTGTAGGTTTGTTTGTTTGTTTGTAGGTGCATCCTGTTTGGACAGCATATTTTTGCAAAGTCAGCTCCTTATAAGCACATTTCCTTAAGAAGGTTCTTACCCCCACACTAAAAGTTACTTCCCTTAGTCTTGTCACACAAAGTTAAACAAAAGAACAGACTGCATTTATCACATTCTCCAACAGAAGGCATCAAGGAATCTCCCATGTATCCTTGGTCAGTTAGCTAAACGACAGATAAACGGAGGACAGACGCCTCGGTAACACATGAACATTGGAACATGCCCTGATGACGTATCTCCTAGGCAACCGGGGCGGGACCAAGGCATCAAGACAAGGTTCCTTGGCATTGAGAAACACCGCAGGAGAGAACACAGAATCAGAGAAGAGAGGTTCGCAAGCGCAGTTTTGATCCGTGCAGAGAGACAGTTTGCGCGGGAGGAGAAAATCTGTGAGCAAGAAGCATGAAATCTGAGTACGAAAACAAAGATTTGAGGGAGAACACCAAATATTTGAAAGAGAGCAGAGGTTTTGAGAGCAAGTATTACAGGTTCTGAGAGCAAAGAGACATAATCCTGCACTCAAATTGTAAATGTGTGCTCTTGAATAATGGCAGTAAAATTCTCCCATACCTCTTGGCTTTCTAAATAAACTCGCGAATAAAACACGTCTATTACGTTACTATGCGTCCAGTGGAAAGGAGGGGTAAGTATGACCATAGCCATTCTAATGATAGCCTAAACTGTATCAAAGAGGAAAGTTCTAAGCATAGTCTTAAAAATACATAGGGAGTCTGCCTTGCCGACTAAAACTGGGAGCTGGTTCCACAGGAGAGGACCCTGATAACTAAAAGAAGACAGGAGCTGTGTCTAGATGAGGCATGAACCCAAACGCAGACATTGGTACAAGATGCCAGGATGTTCATTGCAGTGATGATGATGATGGCGGCGGCAGGAACGACGAGACGGGATACCAGGCTAACACAAACAAGAAGACGGGATGACAGCAGGGTGAGACACAGCACGGAGTGACGTCAATGATCCGACGGTCAATGACATGGGGGGATTAAATACACAAGGAGGGAAGGAGGATCAGGTGGGACAATTTAGAGACAGCTGTGGACAATCAGACAGGGACAGCAGGACAAAGTGCTAATGTTCTGACAAAAGATCTACCTCCCATTCTACTTTTAGAAAACATAGGAATCTCAAGTAAACCTACAGTCTGA
Organism: Valencia hispanica; assembly: GCA_963556495.2. Classification (NCBI taxonomy): domain Eukaryota; kingdom Metazoa; phylum Chordata; class Actinopteri; order Cyprinodontiformes; family Valenciidae; genus Valencia; species Valencia hispanica. Next base: position 38,765,294 of record OY747717.1, read on the forward strand.
GAGCAATGTGCTCTGTTAGAAACATATGGAACAATTAGATCTTTGATACATGATGGAGCTGGATTATTAAGGGGTTTATGTGTAAGAAGGAGGACCTTAAATTCTATTTTGGATTTAACAAGGAGCCAACAAATAAAGTTAAAACTGGAGAAATGCGATCTCTCTTTTATTATTATTCATCAGAACTCTTGCTGCAGCATTTTGTATCAACTGAAGGCTTGTAATTACATTTTGTGGACTTCCTGAAAAAAATGACAGTAGTCCAGCCTTGAAGTAACAAATGCATAGTTTTTCAGCATCACTAGTGGACAGGGTGTTTCTGCTTTTAGCAATATTCCAGAGGTGAAAGAAGGAAATCCTAGAAACCTGTTTAATATGTCATATTGAATGTCATCTCTTGGTCGAAAATAACACCAAGGTTCTTTACTTTATCATCAGTGGCCAATTTAATGTCATCCAGATGAAGAGATTGACTAAGCAATAGGAATAGTAGGACATAGGAATAGTAGGTGGAACAAGAGTAATGATACCACCTAATAATGCTGTGTAGGTTAGAAAAAATAGGTAGGTCCCACTTCTTTGATTACAAGAGGCAATAGAGATCCTACAAATCTAGTAAATGTATCTGGAAATTGATTTTCCTCAACAGTTCCAATTTTTTGCAGGAAGGATTGATTTCTTTTTAATTAGACTGATAATGTCTAAAATAGAAAGGCAGTGTTCTTTAAATTGTACAAAATTAATAGAGGATAAAACAGAATTAAAGCAAAGAGTTGACAGTAGAAGAACTTAAGAAGAGCAAGTTAACCTCATGGGAAGCTGTAGACTGTGACACAGTTGGAGATTAAAAAATATAACACACTGGTGATCAGAAATAAAATGTTCCCCAGAGCAAACCCAATCAGTGTTCAAACCTGTAATAAAGACAATATCTTTACTTGAGGTTGACATTTTGTGGTCTGTGTTCATTTACCCTGTTGCAAACAGCATTATCTAGGGGATTTGGTCTTTAACTTACTTTGCCTCTGAATAATTTTGTCATGATTATTTGTCACTTCAAGGGGTCTCCTTAAAGTAGGACGTGCTAGGAAACCTTCAAATGTAGTTGCCCAGAAGGTATCAGATCCCTCATCCAGCTAAACTGGCTCCTTCTGAAAAAGATGAGCAGTCACTCTACTTTGAGCTGACTCCAGATGGTGGAACATAATTCTTTGCCATACTTCTTGGGCTAAGTCCAATCATCTTGTGGAGGAGGCTCAGTTTAGTTACTTGTATCTGGAACCTAATTCTTCCATTCATTATACATATCTCATAGATAGATAGATAGATAGATAGATAGATAGATAGATAGATAGATAGATAGATAGATAGATAGATAGATAGATAGATAGATAGATAGATAGATAGATAGATAGATAGATAGATAGATAGATAGATAGATAGATAGATAGATAGATAGATAGATAGATAGATAGATAGATAGATAGATAGATAGATAGATAGATAGATAGATAGATAGATAGATAGATAGATAGATAGATAGATAGATAGTGTTGGGGCTATTTTTTATTATGCAGTACATATGTTTTAATTATATCTTTTTTAAGCTTTAGAAGTAATAGGCCTGTTTATATTATTCAGGGTAGTAAAACATGACTCTGTTACCAGTATTTTATAGGGTTTAAGGTTTTAAGTAAACAAACTCTTGAGTAAAGATATGAACTGAAAGCAGGGAGGATCAGCTATAACTCTTGTTCCTGGTACGGTCAGGAGATCTGGAGAAAATAAATGACCTGTCAAGATGTAGAAGGAGGAGAGAGGAGTCATGTGATATGTTCTTTGTTCTTTTGGAAATAAAAATGGTACAGCCTTGTAGAAAAGCGAGTCAGATTTTGTCTGGCTCCCATCTGCAGGTGCGTCCTTTTGAAACAGATATCTGTTTGTGTGTGTTGTTTTTACTCTCTGTCTCTCAGTTCTGGGTCTTATTTTGAAACAGTTCCCACTGGGGTTTTGGAGTTCGGCGCCCCCACCTCTCGGAGTAAAAAAAAAGTGAGTTCCAGAGCACATACAAAAGAAGCCGACAAAATGGTGGAGAATGCGGGCATTTGATTTGGTTTTGAGTTTTCTCAGGGCTGGGAGAGATTGAGTGTGAGTAATGAGTGTGGCATAACTGATTGATACATGTGTTTGTGGCAATTATAGTGATTTTGTGTTTTTTCTTTGAGTTCAACAGAGAATCGGAGAGCGACTGGATTGATCCTTGCTAATCAACACCCGGGTGGTTTTGTATCAATCTGGAAAAGCGCTAACACCAAATTAATAGGTATTGATCGATTTAAACGTTCTCCATTTAATGTTGACGTGTTGTTCTTTCGGTTGAGGGCCGACCGAAGTGCGGACCAGAGGCTTGAGAGTTGGCCGCTCACTTCCGATGGGACGCTGTCGGAATTCTCCCAGGCTGGCAAGCGGAAGGGACAGCAGCAGAGCCTGTGTGCTCTCTGTTGTCTAGACGGATTCCCTTGGAGAGGCCGGCGTATCTTCCGCACGTTTGAGCCACGTGAATTGGATTGTGTTTAAAGGTCCGGCTTTAGGTGGCTCCGGTAGAGGTTAGTGTTTGATGAGATTGTAAAAATTGTTGTTCTTTCTTTCTTTCTCGTATGAATGTGTGTGTGATTGGGGAAGTGGAGGTGACGGAAAAGGCTACCATGTAGCTTTTTGCACTCCGGCCTCATATAAACTTCTCATTTAGGGGAACTAACCGACTGAATCTAAAACCATAATTCCTCTGCGAATCTTAAACGCCTAGACATTGCCCGCGCTTCTTGTATAGACAATAAGCGTAGAAGCTTGACATTGTAGAGGAATAAGGGAATATCATTTTCAGTCAGCTAAAGTACCACCATAAACTAGCTTACGGCTAATATACAGTTTGGATGAGTTTCGCCTGGAAATAAAGGCGTTCAACCTTGTGCAACTACGTAAACACGTCTAAAGCATTGTCTAACACATATATATAGGACTGTTATTATGGATAACTGGTAGTAAACTCTTTAGAATATATATAAAATAACTTTTTTATGGTAACGGAGCGGTCACATTTAGCTTCCGGTTGAGCTAGGTTGCTCATGATGACAGCTAATCTTTGGTAGCTTAGCTTCTGAACTGTATTTATTTGGCTCGGTTAAACAGTCATTCGAGTATTGATGGCGAAGTGTGGTTTTGTTGGAGGCATTTTGTTCTTGTCTTTGGTTGGTTTACTTATGAGTACGGTTTGTTAGGTTTAGCATCGTAGTGAAGAATTAGCCATCTGTGCACCGGCGTATTCATTCCGCGGTGTGACCCGGAAGTTTTATTGGGCCGGACTTTGATCTGTCAGTCCGGCGGAGTTTTTTTTTTTTTTTGGAGCAAACAACTGTTGACGATTTTGTGTTGCAAAGCGAGTTTTAAATGTATTTCTTTCGGTATATGTTTTAATGATAAATAAAAATTGCTTTATATTGGGAGAATTCTATTTCTTCGTGTGTTTCATCGAAGTGTGCGTCCCGAGTTTTGGCGCAGGCCGGACTCTATTAGGAATTCTTTGATTTTTTTTAGACGAAACGGCAATAATCTCCGTATATAAATAAATTAATAAGATAAACAGTGCGTTATAAACCTTTTTAGCTTTCCTTCGTTTCGGCTTTGCCTAAAACATTATTAAGGTTAATGTTGCATGACTAAATAATATAAACCCCTTCACTATAAAAAGAAATAAATTAAAATTTAATAAATAAAAACTGTGCCTGCCTTTACTGTTAACTGCATTAATATTGGGATAAATTTGGGCCTACGAATTGATAGTTTATTAATTAAAATAAATAGTTTATAGAGTTAATACAAATAACCTACTTTGTTAAATTTTTATCCATTTTGGATTTTTGTTACGAATATTCAATGGCAGCCGAATATAAATTACTCCCTGCTCCACAGGGACAAAACTGGCGCACTTTAGATGCCCAATTGTTAATATACATTTCTAAATTATATTCTGTTTTAGTTGATAAGCCCGGTAAAAAAGATAAAAACCAGTTCCAGGGCCTTATGACGGCCATGTGGGCTCGTCATGGTGCCCGAGGGGATTATAAGCGGAGTCTCTCATAAGAACACACTGGGGAGGAAAAGCGACAGCTACTAAAATTAGTTAGCAACAAAGTAGAACAGGACACCGATAAATTGTTCTTGGCGTATAATGCTAAATTGATGGATGAGATGGAGCAGCACGAACACAGGTTAACTAAAGTTCAGCGACAGATGGATGAGGTGCTGCAGGATCAGGAAAGATTAGCATCTGTGGTAAGGGGTCAAGCTGCAGACCTTTCAGGGAGTGCCAGCCCCAGTCAACGTGATGAATGTGCAGCAGTTGTACAGGTCGAAAATATGCAGATGTTGGGGGACAAGGGGAGTGAGGGACCATTTAAGAATACCAGATCTAAGTTGCCACTGGGGGCATGTGGGGGCCCTGATTTAATGCTTCCTTTAGTGGGAGCATCAGATGGTTCAGTAATTTACAAACCATGGAAGATGGCTGACATATCTGCCATCATTCTGCAACTCCCTGCTTTGACTGGTGGAGGAAACTGTTGGATAAATAAATTAAATCAGCAGACTTGGCGGCGAAGGGAGCAGCAGGCTACCTGTCACATGTCCACACGCAGCTGATTGTCACGTCAGCACAGGAAATGTCAGACAGTTTTGCTGAGGAAGTGAAGTTGGCACAGCAGGCTGCTGCGTCGCAGGAGATAACTGTGTGGAAGGATAGAGGTGAGATTTTTTCTGATGGCTTTTGGCGTGGGCCTGATGGCCGTTTGGTTTTACCTGCCGCGTTAAAACCCACCCTTTTTCAGGAGGCTCATGGTGCGGCACATGTGTCATACACTCAGATGAAACGTAATCTTTGTTTTTGGTGGCATCCCTTCCTGCCACATTTAATTAAGCATTTTTTGAGTGAATGTGTGGTGTGTGGTCAATTTAATCCTAAGCCTACTATCAAGCCAAAAATGGGCGCCTTCCAGGACTTGTGCAGGCCTGGCGAGGAGGTCGTTATCGACTATACAGATATGGTGACCCCTGTTAGAGGTTTCCGTTACCTGTTAGTGATGATTGATCCACTGACCTCGTGGGTTTCAGCTTTTCCTGCAAGACGGGAGGATGCTCAGACAGTGGTGAAATCTTTGATTAACCACTGGATTCCGTGCCATGGCTTTCCGACTAGGATCAGGTCTGACAATGGCACACATTTTAAAAATAAACATCTCCGACAGGTTGAGGAACAGATGGGAATAACCCACAAGTTCGGCACTGTTTACCATCCGCAATCTCAGGGCGTCATCGAGCGGTCTAATTCAACTTTAAAGTTACAGCTGGCAGAGAACCACAGGTTTCACCCTGACCCGGACCCTCGCAGTGACCATCAGCAGCTGAAGGGCCTGGTCTCCTCCTTCCTCCCGACCCCCCTCCTGTCCCTCATGCTGCAGCAGCTCTCTGCTGACCTGGGAGAATCTCTTTGCAGCGGGTGGTGTCGGTTCTGACTAGGCGGTGTCGACTGCCGAAGCCAGGAGGCGGGGCCTGACCCACCCAGAAGATTGGTTGAAGTTGCTGTAATCATCCAGTGTAATCTATATGTGAAAAAAAAAAATTGGGCGAGATAAGCAATTTGGACTTGCTTTTCTCGAAGAGGGATTGTACCGAAGAGAAAAGATCGCAAGAAATCAAACACATTTCACAGCAGGTTTTGACCACCTCACAATCGGTGGGGGAAGCTATTGGAGGCGGGGCCTGTCTGTGCATTTGTGTTTATTGGGGGAAATGTTCAGTTAATGAAGTAACTGTCATTTCAGTGAGGGCGATCTGCAGAAAAGACAGTAACTTTGGGAAAAAATAAAGAGTCCACTGTACTGAATCATTTCATCACTCTGGTAGCCGCCTGCTGCCAGAGAAATAAACAAGAGCGAAGACTAGAGAACAAAATAATAAAGACTGAACACTTATTAATCATTTTTCTTGTATTTTACAGGTTGTTTAACCAATTTTTATTTACAGGTGCAGATTGCTAGACACTGCCTAAGAGGGTGTCAAAGAATTTTTAAGTAGTCGATTTGTAGGATTTTTTCTTAATATTCAGTTTTTAGGTTTTATAAAACTTTTTTAGTAATAAGATAAAACATTTTAAGGAGTGTTTAAAGTATAATCAGGTTGACTGACTACTAATTTTTGTTTTACTTATCCTTTTTTCATTATGATGTGGTTTTTGTAGGATGTTTTTGGGTTGGTGACAATTGCTAGAGTTTGCTTTTTACTAAAAGAATATTGAGAATTAGGTTAAAACATAAAAAACAATAATAAATTAGAAAAAATATTGCTTAAAGGTAAAGATAAAGAAAAAAAACAGACACTCTTGTCACTTTGAATAATCATGTTAGAAAGAGGGACAATTTGTTAAATAATATGTTTGGTAAATGGAAGACTCTGGCAATGTCTATAATGGTTTCTTTAGCAGTATTTGTGTCAACTATGGTGTTATGTGGATGTTGCTGTATTCCTTGTATACGTTCTTTGCTCACAAAGTGTATTGAAAAAGCTGTTGGTGATAATGTGCAAGGTCAATATCTGTTACTCCCTCACATGGAGCCTGAAGGAGAAGTACAGAGGAGTGGTCAATCTATTTGAAAAATAGATTGAAAGAGGGATTTGTTGTATTCTACTTTTTTGGGGCTATTTTTTATTATGCAGTACATATGTTTTAATTATATCTTTTTTAAGCTTTAGAAGTAATAGGCCTGTTTATATTATTCAGGGTAGTAAAACATGACTCTGTTACCAGTATTTTATAGGGTTTAAGGTTTTAAGTAAACAAACTCTTGAGTAAAGATATGAACTGAAAGCAGGGAGGATCAGCTATAACTCTAGTTCCTGGTACGGTCAGGAGACCTGGAGAAAATAAATGACCTGTCAAGATGTAGAAGGAGGAGAGAGGAGTCATGTGATATGTTCTTTGTTCTTTTGGAAATAAAAATGGTACAGCCTTGTAGAAAAGCGAGTCAGATTTTGTCTGGCTCCCATCTGCAGGTGCGTCCTTTTGAAACAGATATCTGTTTGTGTGTGTTGTTTTTACTCTCTGTCTCTCAGTTCTGGGTCTTATTTTGAAACAGTTTGGAGTTCGGCGCCCCCACCTTTCGGAGTAAAAAAAAAGTGAGTTCCAGAGCACATAAAAAAGAAGCCGACAAAATGGTGGAGAATGCGGGCATTTGATTTGGTTTTGAGTTTTCTCAGGGCTGGGAGAGATTGAGTGTGAGTAATGAGTGTGGCATAACTGATTGATACATGTGTTTGTGGCAATTATAGTGATTTTGTGTTTTTTCTTTGAGTTCAACAGAGAATCGGAGAGCGACTGGATTGATCCTTGCTAATCAACACCCGGGTGGTTTTGTATCAATCTGGAAAAGCGCTAACACCAAATTAATAGGTATTGATCGATTTAAACGTTCTCCATTTAATGTTGACGTGTTGTTCTTTCGGTTGAGGGCCGACCGAAGTGCGGACCAGAGGCTTGAGAGTTGGCCGCTCACTTCCGATGGGACGCTGTCGGAATTCTCCCAGGCTGGCAAGCGGAAGGGACAGCAGCAGAGCTGTCCCTTCCGCGAGCATAATTTTAAAATAAAAATACATTTTGGTTTTTCAGCAGCTTTCATATTTATGCAATTCACTTTATTTTGCAGCTCTAGACAAATTTTACTTTATAGCAGGCAGGGCAAATGTTGCTATCTGATTGTAAAATGCTGCTGATCCCTGATCTTAGATATAATTTTGGAAAATTAAATTAATAACTAATCAATTCTTTCTTTTTTCCATTAACATTCAAAAACCAAATGCTTAGGGTGTACTATGGATTCCACCAACCATTATATGCTAAGATGAAATCACAATGCAAGCAGATAACTTAGACATTTTATTGGACAGGTATAGAAAGAATTCAGAGACAAAAATAATGTTGTACACGTCTATGGGTCATGGTGTGTGCAATCTCTCCCAGCACCCCAAGAAGGTTTGATCGAAGTCCGCATCGTCTCATCTCCTCCCTTCGTAAGCCAGCTTCCTGCTCCCGTCCATCAGACGAACACGTTGATCACATTGGGGCTGATGTTGTTCGTCTGCAGCTTGCATTGCAGTGATTAATGATTGGTTATCTCTGAGACAAAAAGGACAAATTGAAGTGGTTAAGTAAAGTCCAGCTTAAAAACATTTTAAAGAATTGCTTGCACAAAGCTGCTGCATAAAACAGAATCATCCTTTACTGTCCCACAGAGGGGATATTCAGCTTTAACAGCAGCAAAATGACAGGAAATAAAGAAGCATTAGATTCACTTGAGAAAAATATGATCAACTAAATTAAGAATATAAATACATTAGGGATGAAATTACAAAATTAGGGTAAAATACCGGTATATATCGTACATCCCAAGCTTTGGAGAAGTGTTATTTTCTACCTTCTACCTTATATTTTGTACATTTAACCAGATTTAGAGCTGAAGATCTTCGCCCAAACCCGTCGGGACCCTTTGGTTCCCGATGGGTCGGGCCGGGTTCGGGCTTAATTTCTATCATTGTTCACGGGCTCGGGCCGGGCTCGGGTTTTAGCTGTCAGCTCATCATCTCATTAGCGCGAACTAATGGGGTTAATAAAATTCCCGAAAATGTCCAGGTTTTGCTCAGTTTTACAGACCAAGAATATTTATAATAAAGTGCGGCACTGGGCCACTAATATTATTCTGATCTACCTGTCAAGATGATGCATGCACACCGCATTCGTCATGATGTGAAAAACCCAGGCGTCAGGCCACTCCTTCTCTCAGATCAAAACAGAAAACATGCTCTGACTGCTGCACTGCGCTCTCAGACAGAAAATGCTGAAGTGTAAACGCTCTATTACCAGACATCCCAAGTCTCAAACCCTGATGTGTGACTTTTGAATAATGTCGGGCTGTAATCGGGTTCGGGCTTTAATAAGCTGTCAATTAAAATATACTCTTCGGGCTCGGGCTGAATTCTCTCAGGCTCGGGCCAGGTGGGGCCCAATTTTTAAGGCCTTATTAATTCAATTCAATTCAGTTTATTTATATAGCGCCAATTCACAACAGATGTCATCTCAAGGTACTTAACAAGACTTTTCAACCACAGCAATCCTTCAGCAATCCCTCATACTGAGCAAGCATGTAGCGACGGTGGAGGGGAAAAACTCCCCTTTAACAGGAAGAAACCTCCAACAGAACCAGGCTCAGTAGGAGCGGCCATCTGCCACGACCGTCTGGGGGTTTGAGAAGACAGAGCAGAAACACAGAAGGAACAGAAGATCTGATATAAGAGAACTTTCTATGTTACAGAAAGTAAAAAGTTGATAACAGGACACAGTGGATGTTCAGTTACTGGGAGGATCATCCCAGTCGATGCCCCCCGTCCAACAGGGCATTGCAGCCAAGCAGGATACCAGATCAGGTATATCTTCGATGGAGAGAAAAACACTGAGAGAAAACAAAGTTAACAGTCGAAATAACACAATGTACTGTAATACAACTGGAGAGTCGTAGGAGAAAAGGAAGTAGCAGAGTGAAGAAAATTGGTAAGTCTGTCCTCCAGCAGTCTAAGCCTATAGCAGCATAACTACAGAGATAGCTCAGGATGACCTTAGCCACTCTAACTATAAGCTTTATCAAAAAGGAAAGTATTAAGCCTGGCCTTAAAAGTGTCTGCCTCACGGACTAAAGCTGGGAGCTGGTTCCACAGGAGAGAAGCCTGATAACTAAAAGATCTGCCTCCCATTCTACTTTTAGAAATCCTAGGAACTACAAGTAAACCTGCAGTCTGAGAGCGAAGGGCTCTGATAGGAACATAAGGAACAATTAGATTTCTGATGTATGATGGAGCTTGATTATTAAGGGCTTTGTATGTAAGAAGAAGGATCTTAAATTCTATTCTGGATTTAACAGGGAGGCAATGAAGGGAAGCTAAAACAGGAGAAATGTGATCTCTCTTTTTAATATTCATCAGAACTCTTTCTGCCGCATTTTGGATCAACTGAAGGCTTTTAATGGCATTTTGTGGACTACCTGATAGTAAAGAATTACAGTAGTCCAGCCTTGAGGTAACAAATGTATGGACTAGTTTCTCAGCATCAATCCTGGACAGGATGTTTCTAATTTTAGCAATATTCCGGAGGTGAAAGAAAGAAATCCTAGAAACCTGTTTAATATGGGATTTAAATGTCAAGTCTCGGTCAAAAATAACGCTGAGGTTCTTTACGTTATTACTGGCGGCCAATTTAATGCCATCCAGATGAAGTGATTGGCTAATCAGTTTCTGTTTAAGAACTTCTGGTCCAAAGACAGCAACTTCTGTTTTGTCAGAATTTAAAAGCAAAAAGTTTAGGGTCATCCATGTTTTTATGTCTTCCAGACACGCCTGTAATCTACCTAACTGACTGGGTTCATCAGGATTTATGGATAAATATAATTGTGTATCATCTGCATAGCTGTGGAAATTTATCCCATGCTGTCTAATGATTCTACCAATTGGGAGCATATATATGGTGAACAGAATTGGTCCAAGCACAGAACCCTGGGGAACTCCACAGGTAACCCTTGAGAGCTCTAACCAGATTGCTTAAATGTTTATTCATCTCCCTCTTTCTCATGATACAAATAGTTATGGAAGGGTTGACAAAAATATTCTGCTATTGAAGCCGATTATTAAAATTTATCATTTCATCTGTCATAACAAAAGGCTAAGTCAAATAAGCTAAGTTCTACCTGTGATTTATTCACGCCAGAACCCGGTTGGCTAGCAAAGGAGCTTGTCTCTGCGTTTTAGCTACATTGTTTTCTATGGGGTAAAAATGACCTTTCATTGTTAAATTTGATAAATGTCTGAACAATAAAATAACCACATAACTTAAAACCACATAATTTTTTTTTGTCATGATCTGTTATGTAGTAACACTGATCAGTATTGCAAGACAACAGTAACCTGCCGAAGTTACAGAATTGAATAATCACAGCCGCTTAGTAGCCTACACCATACATGTCACTCTTAAATCTACCAATCACCAGCGCTTCTTTTCTGAAAAGGACCTTTTGGAAAATGTAGCTTAAACAGCTAAACCAACCTTAGAATTTCTCAAGCGATTTAAGTGTGCCTGCCTGTGGTCCTGAAGCAAGCAAAGAGTTGTTCTAATCTCCAGGAGTGGAGTGCACCAGCTGGTCGTACGCCCTGGTGTAACCTTAAATCCGACATAGATTTTAAATTTACGGCCATCTCATTGTTTGGATGAGTGCACCACTCAGGCGTAAGCCCTTTAGAAGCTACGCCCAGGTGTAACTTTTACGCCTAGCATGGACCAGGCGTAAATTGGAAGTTCTGACTAGTATCCATGACAATAATCATTTCCCATCACCACTACAGGAGTTGTTAGAGGCATTACTAGACCTTTTAAACAATGGCAGCGAGGCGTCTAATTTACAGACTTGGGCAGGAAAGAACGTTTAGAAGCGAACGTGTTTCACGGGATCGTACAAACCCACTAGATATATTTTCGGACAGTCAGTTGCTTGAAAGATTTCGATTTGATAGGTAAACCCTTTTTGAAATAATTGATGAGCTCTCCCCACTGCTGCGGCACTCCTCTGAGAGAAACGGGGCGCAGTCCCCAAGCCTGCAGGTACTGATTGCGCTGAGATTTTATGCAAACGGGGCATTTCAGAATACAATGGGGGACATGATAAACGTCCATCGGACAACGGCTTGCAGGGCAATAAGAAAAGTTTCTTTGTCTCTCCAGCGTTGTATGGGCTGTTACATTCGTTTGCCCACACAGGAAGAAGCGATGAAAATTAAACAAGACTTTTATTTTAAATCAGGGCTGCCTGGCGTATTTGGGTGTATTTATGGCACCCATGTCCGCATTCAAGCTCCTTCTGAGCACGAATATTTATATGTAAATAGAAAAGGCTTTCATTCAGTCAATGTCCAGATTGTCTGCAACTCTGACATGACCATACAGGACCTAGTCGCTAAATGGCCTGGGTCAAAACATGATGCACGCATCTTAAGAGAGAGTGCTCTTCATCGAGAGTTTGAGGCAGGACGAGTAAATGGCAACCTCATAATTTGCCCTGCCGAGAAATGCATCCCCTGCTATATCAAATAATTAGCAAGTTATGAATGATGTAACATTTTCTATGTAATTCCACATGCTTTATGAGCTACTGGTGTGAATTCCAGCTCTATGCGAATGGCTAGTGGCTACATCATCGTAGCCGAAAACGTCACTTCCGTGTCCAAACCAAATCGTGGTAGCAATGGTGCAGTGCTGTGTCCCGTGTTGCAATAAAATAAATTATGCCCATAAAACAATGTTACTGCCGCTTTCCTCTGGACGAAAACAAGAGGAGGTGATGGCTTAAACTGATACAATAAGCTGGATCTCTTTAAAAGTGTTGACTAGCGCCAGTATTTGCACTAAGCGTTAGCCGAAATAACGTAACCTGTTGCTGTTATGATGGAGTGGGGCCACATAAAATAAAAGAGATTAAAGTCAATATTTATGAGAATAAAGTTGTCATTTACTAGTTTAATCTGTCAATTTATTTATAAAGTCCTTTAAGATGACCAAAAGTCAAAAACAAGGCGCGGTACAATCAAGACAAAATGAGACATTAAAATTCAAAAATAAAAATAATAAAAAATAAAAACAGAAAACATTTCCATATATATATATATATATATATATATATATATATATATATTAGGGCTGTAAAAATTAATGCATTAATGCTGGTCGATTAATTTGTGGAATTAATCCCATTAATTTTTTTAATGCAATTAATGCATGCACAAAATTACCTGCCCTGTTTACCCCACAATTTTACCCGCGCTGCTTTCAGTGCTCGCTTGTCAGGTAAACAGTATGACAACTGTTTGATAACTGCAAATAATAACAGTGAGAACCAGGGAGTAATGTAAATGTTCGGTGTTGATAAACAAATAATTAGTCAGAAAATTTCCATTAAAAAATACTAAATTCCCCCCAGAGAGAAATTAAGTGTTATTGTAGCTCACATTATTTAATTTTTCAAGGAGCTATTCTAGACCCTAATGGCTGTAAGCAGGAAGGATCTCCTGTAGCAGTCTGTGTCGCAGCAAAACTGAAGAAGTCTCTGACCGAAGACACCGTTGTTGTAGGATAGTCCCATGAAGAGGATGCTCAGGGTTGTTGAATAAGAAACTGTCAGCTTTACATTCAGAAAATGTTAACCAGTTAGTTTGCCTTAGCAGCTGGCTAAAAGATTAATAGGTAAAAAGCTCCACATGTAAATGTGATTGTGGAATTCAAAACAAAAGTTCCATGCATCTCTCCTGTATTTCCTTTAAAAAAGAGCCACAGCTTCCTGTTTCGTCCTTTATTTACAACAAAAATGTTACTTTTTCGGTCATATTTGGGAATGTTAATTAATCGTGATTAATTTACAGCTACCCTGTGATTAATTAGATTAAAATTTTTAATCGTTTGACAGCCCTAATATATTATATATATATATATATATATATATATATATATATATATATATATATATATATATATATATATATATATATATATATATATATATATATATAGTATAGTAGAACACTCGGAGAGCACAGACCTCCGCCAGGGCCACTTATCCCCCCCATCACCATGTTGTTATATTTCTAATATTCTGTTAATGAGATGCATGGCTGCGCTTTTCCAGCGGAGAGCAGAGATTCGGGGCTGCGGTGCGAGGGATGCCGTTTGTGAGCTCTTTGACACGGGGGAGGAGTGGAGTTTAGCACAGCCGGTCGGTGGGTGAATAGGCGCTTCATGTCGGATCAACCCCAAGATGGAATCACTTGTTCCTATTCCCATTGCTGATATTCCTTTAAAATCTTATCAAAATCCATCCATAACTTCCTAAGTTATGTTGCTAACAGACAGATAATTGGGCACGAAAACATTACGTCCTGGCGGAGGTAATAAAAAAAGACATCTTCCATCTACCTTCTTTCTGTGTAAATATCTCACGTTACAACATGAAAACATCTGGTTTACATTCAGTGCGGCATATATATGAACAAAATGTACTTTCTTTTAAAATGTAGCTGATGTGGCTCATTCAGGTGTGCTCAACAGTCTGAAAATTATGGTAGTTATTTATGAAAAGTCATATTTTACGAAAATAAACTCATTTACGAAAATAAAGTAATTTACGAGAATTTGTCATCATTTAGAAGATTAAAATAATTTATGAGATTTAAGTAATAATTTACATGATTAAGTCATTTAAAAGAATCAACCTTGGCAACCGCCATTGGGTTTACATTAGGAGCTGCGGCGGGTTGGACCCCGGAAGTGATGTCCTGATGTCACGCTAGCCATCCCCATAGGATAATTTTTGGGTTCAAAAGAGGGGGGATGCATTTCTCTGCAACCTCATAATTTGCCCGGCCAAGAAATGCATCCCCTGCTATATAAATTAATAAGGCTGCTATGAATGATTTACCATTTTCTATATAACTCAACTTTCTATATGAGCATCTGGTGTGAATTCTAGCTCTATAGTGCAATTTTTGGGTTCAAAAGAGAGGGGATGCATTTCTCGGCAACCTCATAATATGCCCTGCCGAGAAATGCATCCCCTGCTATATCAAATAATTAGCAAGTTATGAATGATGTAACGTTTTCTATATAATTCAACTTGCTTTATGAGCTACTGGTGTGAATTCCAGCTCTATAGGATATTTTTTGGGTTCAAAAGAGGGGGGATGGATTTCTCAGCAACCTCTTAATTTGCTCTGCCAAGAAATGCATCCCCTGCTATATCAATTAATAAGGCTGCTATGAATGATTTACCATTTTCTATATATTTCAACTTTCTATATGAGCATCTGGTGTGAATTCCAGCTCTATAGGATAATTTTTGGGTTCAAAAGAGGGGGGATGCATTTCTCGGCAACCTCATAATTTGCCCTGCCAAGAAATGCATCCCCTGCTATATCAAATCATAAGACTGCTATGAACGATGTAACATTTTCTATGTAATTCCACATGCTTTATGAGCTACTGGTGTGAATTCTAGCTCTATAGGATAAGTTTTGCGTTCAAAAGAGGGGGGATGCATTTTTTGGCAACCTCATAATTTGCCCTGCCGAGAAATGTATCCCCTGCTATATCAAAGAATTAGCTAGTTATAATAATAATAATAAGACTGCTAAGAATGATGTAAGATTTTCTATAAAATTCCAGTTTCTTTATAAGCTACTGGTGTGAATTCCAGCTCTATAGGACAATTGTTGGGTCAAAAAGAGAGGAGGTGCATACTGTGGCAACCTTCAAATCTCCATTTCCAAAAGATGCCCTGCTATTTTAGAGATTTATGTGTCGTATAAATATTTTTTTATAGAAAAATTCATGATCTTTGGGCTGCTGGTGTGATTTTCAAACCTGTCCCATGTATTTTTGGGTTAAAGGATGGTACAGTATAGGGGAAGTTGAATATTTGGGTTCTATTTAGAGTTTTTGAAAGGGGCATACACAAACAAACAACCAGGGAGGTGTTTTTTTATATAGCTTACTTTATTGATAATTAAAATAATGAACTTCATAACAACAAAATGTCCAGGTACTGACCCCCAGCTTCCATTGAAGCTTCTCTTCAGCCAACAAGCTCAGAAACACTCCACCTCCGATTGGACCACGGCACTAGTTTTAGTGTTGTCATTGTTCTTCAGTGAACACATCCACTCGCTTTAGTGAGTTTTAAAAATGGCGGTGCAATTGTTGTTAAAAGAGGCTGTCATGTTGCTCAGTCAGTGACTTCACCCTCTAGCCAATCAGTGACCGACAGTCGTCTGACGTCGCTTTTTTAGTCCCTGCTTGGCCCTGATGGAACCGCAGCGAATCTGGTATGAAAAATGGTATCGGCTTGGCACGACTTCTGCCAGTGGAAAAACAAAGGGCTGAGTCGGGCCGAGTAGGTACTAATGGAAAAACGGCATAATAAGCCCCTTTGCTTACAAGTCACAAAATATCCAAAAATAAAAAAACTAAATCTAAAGGGTATAATGTTGTTGCTTACCCCACAAATGCATGAGCCTGAATAAAAAATTCTAGGCTATTGGGCCACACCATAGACTGTATAATTACTGGACGAAGCCTCGGTGACGTCACCCATTGGTTCTTCTTCTTCTTATTGTTTAAATTCAATTCAATTCAAAATACTTTATTGATCCCAGAGGGAAATTAAGTGTTGGTATAGCTCATATAATTAATTCTTTAAGGAGTTGTTGTAGATGATGATGGCTGTGGGCAGGAAGGATTTCCTGTAGCGGTCTGTATTGCAGCGAAACTGAAGAAGCCTCCGACTGAAGACGCTGTGTTGTTGTATGACAGTCTCATGAAGAGGATGCTCAGGATTGTCCATAATTTTTTTTATTTTATGAAGAATCCTTCTTTGCATTATCATCTCCAGATTTTCCACAGTTGTCCCAAGAACAGAACCAGCCTTCTTTATCAGGTTGTTTAGCTTTATTAAATCCCTGGCTCTGATGCTGCTACCCCAACAGGTGACGGCTGAAGAGATTACACTCTCCACAACAGAATTGTAGAAGATGTCCAGCATCTTGCTGCAAACCTTGAAGGACCTAAGCTTCCTCAAGAAGTACAGTCTGCTCTGTCCCTTCTTGTAGACGGTTTCACTGTTGCGCCTCCAGTCCAGTCTGTTGTCAAGGTGAACTCCGAGGTATTTATAATCCTCAGCCACCTCCACTTCTTCTCCCATGATGGAAACAGTTTTTGACTTGTCTCTGTTTCTTCTGAAATCTACAATCATCTCCTTTGTTTTGTTCACATTCAAGGTGAGACGATTGTTTCCACACCATGTCAAAAAGCGGTCCACCAGCTCTCTATATTCAGCTTCTTGTCCATCTCTGATACACCCAACAATTGCAGAGTCATCTGAGTATTTCTGCAGATGACAGGTTTCTGATTTGTACTGGAAGTCTAAGGGGCTGTTTACACGACAACGTTGCCGTTTTTGTTTGAATACGCGGGTGAAAACGCACTGCGTTTACACGACAGGGCGCGCGATGGAAAACGATGTAGTACATATGTCCGGCCTTTAGATGGCAGTGTGCCTCGTGTATGCAGTTTTCCAAGGTTTCCCCCTCACAACCCGGAAAAGAAACATTTCATGATACCCAACAATGGCGGTCTTCTTGTAGTTCTCCACTCAAATAAAGGCATATTGATTGTTTGACGAACGTACTGTATGCGACCAAATAACTTCAGAAGCTGCATCAGCAGTAACCGCATACCTGGATCCACCATTGTTGTTGTTTTTCTGTAGAAAGGCGGAGTGCGCAAGTGCAACATGTCCGTAGGCGACTGGCAGTGATGTCATCGTTTTCAAAAGTCTCCGGCTTGCGTTTACACGACAACGAATCCCTCAGCGTTTTCAAAACTCTCCACTCTGGAAGCCGTTACCCAAAAGCTGCGTTTTCGCCCCCCGTTTTCCCGTTGTCGTGTAAACGAGAGGCCGAATTGGAGAGAAAAACCTCAGTTTTGCTGAAAAACGTTGTCGTGTAAACAGCCCCTAAGGTGTACAGAGTGAAAAGGAATGGTGAGAGTACGGTCCTGATACGTTCTTGTTTGCTTACTCAGGGGTGCCAACAGGAGTCTCTCCAGGACCTTCATGATGTGGGATGTCAGGGCAACAGGTCTATAGTCATTGATGACTGATGGGTGAGTTCTTTTTGGTACTGGAACAAGGCAGGATGTCTTCCACAACACTGGAACCTTCTCCTGAGTTAGGCTAAGGTTGAAGAGGTGCTGCAGAATCCCACAGAGCTGCTCAGCACAGGCCTTCAGGACTCTGGGGCTGACACCATCTGGACCTGCAGCCTTGTTCCGGTTCAGTTTCTCCAGCTGCCTCTTCACCTGACTTTTGGAGACAGACAAGTGGGAGGGGGAGGCAAAGGGGGTAGCAGTATTTCCTGACTTGGTTGAAGTCAAACTTGTGGAATTAGAAGAGTCCATGGCTGAGGTGAAGGATAAAACATCCGAGGTGTAACAGGAAAGCTGTTGATCAGAGGAGAATGGGATGTCTGTTTGGCTGGGAACAGGAGAGGGGGATGCTGAGCTAGTTCCTGAACTGAACCTGTTGAAGAATATGTTCAGTTCATTGGCTCTGTCCAGACATCCATCTATCCAATCCTTCCTGTCCTTGAAACCTGTGATCTTTCTCATTCCTGACCAGACATCTCTATTTTTTTTTATTTTTTAACGTGTCCTGTTTGGCAGTGTGGAGCTCAGAATTGGTGTCTGAGTACCAAGTAGAAGCCCAACAGATTTACTTTCACAAGCGGAGCAGTACAGCTTTTGCTATAGTACTCCACTTGATTTATGTGTGAAAAATCTTTATTATGAATTGCTGGGGGTTTTATTTCCTGATGTTATGGACACGGAGACGGAAAATTAAGGAGAAGAAAGAAGGAAGATGAAGAAGAGAGGTAGGAAACAAAATGTCATGAGAGAGGGTGAGTTGAAAATACAAGAGAGGAAGGGGAACAAAGAAAACACAGGAAGACATTGAAGTCTGCCTCCATACCCACAGGACGGCAGAGAGAGGGGGAAAAACAAAACAAAACACGAAAAAGGAACATCGACAAAACCAACCAAACATTGTGAACTAAGAATTACACAACCACATCACACAAAAATAGATATAAAAATACAACAACAATGTCACAGAAAAACTCATGGTACCGATTAATCAAGCTCTAGTAATGATAACCTCAGCCCAAGAATATATCCTTAAACACCAGAGACCCCACATCTATGTGTGTGTGTTAGCATGCTGGTGCATATAAGGTTTCTCCATACGAGTGTTCGATAGTTGGTGTGAGCAGACATCAATCCGTCTCCCAGGAATCGATGCAGACATGAAGGACATCGGAGCAAAGACATCCAAAGGACCGCCAGAGGCCCAGGCGGACCCGGGGGGGCCGACCGCATCCCCCAAGAGAGGAGCAAAGGAGAACCCCAGGGGAACATCCAGCGGCCACTATGCAGGGGCCCGGGGGGCAGCAGTGACGAGCCCACGGGCTCCGCCGGCAACCGGCCGCGCCGGGGCGGGCCGGTCAACGGACCGGGGGAGCCGGGGCCCAGGGGCACCCCACCCCCCAGCAGGGACCCGACAAGGGACCGGCCCCCGGCACTGCAGGGGCCGCGGCCGGCCGCCGGCCGCCACGCAACGCCTCCACCCTAGGCCAATCCCCACCGCCAACATCCCAGCGCCCTACCAATAGCCGCAGGGGACGGACAGCATCCCCAGGCCGGGCTCAGCCAGCATCTGGACGCCAAGTTGTACCAGCTCCCGGGTCCTGATCCCGCGCAACGCAGGGCGCCGAGACCAGGCATCCAACGAGGGCCAGAGCCGGTCCAACTCGCCAATGAACCAGCCACGACCGGTGCGCACTGAACAGGTGATCAAACGAGCAGAGACGCCGGATCCGCATCCCGCCGAGCCACCGAGCAGGCACCACCCAACAATCCCAAACCTGGCACCTCTAAAAGAGGTGCCCCAACCAACCAAAGGAAGATATCGGCCCAGCGCATCGGCCGACCGACACACCGGCCCCCCCAGGCCCGGCCAGGCACGCACCAGGTCCGAACCGGATTGACCACCGGCGCACCGGCAGGCAGGGGCCCCCGTCACCGGCGGGGAGTGACGGAGGGGAAATAGGCCCCCCATTAAGTGTAAGGCCTGAGGTGCGCCAGGCGAGGGGGCAGACCAAGATCCAACCTGACAGATACACAAAGACATACAGACAGTCATATGTTCCTTCCCTCTTAAACCCATACATTCTCACTGACTCACCAAGACACCCAAAAAAAAGATGCTGTACCCTCACTCACACACCCCATGCACACTTTATGCTCCCAGGTCCAGGTACCGATGCCCCAGTAGAGCCACCAGCCCCCGGACCCATGAGGTGGACCCCCTACCTTCTAGGATGGAGACAAGCAGACCGCCAAGGGCCCCACAGTGGCAAAGCAGCCCGACAGCCCAGGACCCCGACCAGACCGCCTGTCCTCCTCCGGACCCCAACCCCTGATGGCCCGTAGCGAACAGGGGTGGGAAAAGACCCCTAGCCTCCATCCTCCCGCTCGTGTATGGTGTTGATGCGTGTTGTTATAATGTGCATTTAAAACAGAGGGGTGGGATGTGGGGGAGGCAGCAACACATCCCCCAACCCCCACCCCGAGCCCTCAGTGTCTATATGTGGTTTAACAGTGGGCACCGGCACCAGAGGTGAAGCTGATTGTCCCGCTCCCCCTCTGGATGCCGAAAAGTGTGCCCACCCCAAAGTCCCTACATATGTGTCGTGTGAAAATGTTATAAGTGGGAGTGTCTAAGTTGTATATTAAAATTGGGACCCAGGACACCACGGGACAGCGAGGAGGGGCACCCCAGTGATGTGCCCATGCCCCAAGACCCTATATGAGTGGTAAAGTGATGGAGCGGGTGGACAGGGGTGTCCAGGGATGGGGAGGGAAGGACTGGGAGACAAAATGTCTTCCCAGGGAGCCAGCTCCCCCACTGACCCCAATAGGCACCGCTGTTTACCGGGATCCACCAGGGGAGGGAGGCCATGGCACGTTAGACCCGGGGCCCACGGCCACAGCAACACAAAGCCCCACGGACCCCAAGGCAGTCCCCCCAGCCCCATCCCAGAAGGGGAACTAAACCCACCCTGACATTCACTCTACTCTCAAAACACAAAAGACACTAGACACCCAGGTTGAGTTCGCCCCCCCCCCACCTCCCGCACACCCCTCCCCCCCGTCCAAGTGCCCTCGTAGGGGGAGAGCACCTGTTGCTACACAGCAGCAGCCTCCCCGCCAGCAAAGGAGGCCCCCAGCGCCACCCGCACACCGGAGGCCCCCGTAGCCCGAAACACGTCGACGTACCTGCCCAGACCAGGAGCAAACCGATGAGCCGGGCGGCCGACCCACCAGGCCGACATCCACCAGCCTCATTCTTTGTGGAGCGACCACTGTTGCTCAACGGCCCGGCAGGAGACCAAACCCAGCGCCCCCACCCACCTGCCCTGCACGCCCACCAACCGGCCAGTCCACCCGCAATTCCGACCGATCCCGGCCAAATGCCCAACCCCAGCGCCCCACACAAAGACCAAGACCCAGGAGCCAAGTCCATTGCAAAAAAGGACTGATCCGGCCCAGAAACGCCACCCAGCCGCCGCGACCAGCAGCCAGGCACCCCAACCAGCAAACAAGGCGAGATCCCATACAGGGACTGGCGATGACAATCGGCCCAGAGAAAAAGAGAGAGGCGGCTGCACATGCCGGCCGCTGGCCGGCCACGACCCCCACAGCCAACAGAGACCCCACGCCGGCCGACCCCCAGCCAGGACCACAGCTAGGGGGCGCGGCGCCCCCGAGCCCCGAATCCCCAAGCCCACCCCAGACCCTACCCAGGCGCAGCACGGCCACCAGGCCAGTAACCCATGTCTGCCAGTGCAACCCCCCCAAGGCACCGCATGCAGCCATCAGGAGTCACCACCCAAAGCCCAACCCCAGGCCGGCCACGACGTCCAGCGCCCCATCCGCCCAGTGATCCCACCCCCCGGGGTCCCCCCCAGACGCCTCCAACCCCAAAACCCTCACATCAGCAACAGTGTCCCAAACGACAAAACCAAGTGCCCCCCACCCCCACTAGGTGATGGAGCCGATCAAAGGAGCCCAGAGAGATTGATCAGATATGGAGCCAGAGTCCGTCTCAAGACCAATATGGTCCAACAAGAGATTTCTATACTGATTAATATTAAGAGCTTTTTATTTTTCCAGTTCAGGAGGATAGTTTTCTTAGCGAAGCATAAGGCAATGTGAACCATTAGAACTGACTTTGTGTCCATGGTGACATCATTTAAATTTCCTAACAGGCCAATTGAGGGAGATGGTGGGATGTTACATTTCAGACACTTTGATAAGTCCTCACATATCTGGCACCAAAATTTCTTAACAGGTGGACAGAACCAAAGCGCATGAACATAAGTATCTGGTATATTGCTTGTGCATTGTAAGCAGGTATTAGACGATGTAAAACCCATCCTAAACATTCGTTGACCTGTATAGTGTACTCTATGAAGGATTTTGTATTGTATTAATTGCAAATTAGGATTTTTTGTTATTTTAAAGGTTCTTCAACATATCTGAGACCAGACGTTTTGGTCAAAGCTGGCTGATAAATCCACCTCCCATTTTGAAATAGGGATGGCTATTGATTCATCTAATGTAGATAAAGTTTTGTATATTTTAGACAGCAATTTGGGGGGGTTGAGATTAAGAAAATCTAAAACTCTTGCTGGAATTTGTAATTCAGCTGTATTGAGCCTATTTAAGCTGATACGTGGGGGTTTATCTTTCCAAAGAAATTTAGAGATAGAGGAGTCCAGAGATCTAAACCAGTCTAGTGATGGTTTACTTGGGATCATTGAGAATAAGTAGTTGATTCTGGGCAAAACCATCATTTATATTGAAGCAACCCTTCCCATAAGTGATATGGGTAGAGATTTCCATCTAGCAAGATCATCTTCCACTTTTTTTAAAAGTGGGATGTAGTTTAGCGTTATTAAATCTGCCAGTCTTGGTGAGACATTAATACCTAAATAGGTAATATTCCCTGACTGCAGTTGTGTATTAGTTGGATTCTGGACAGAACAATTGATTGGAAGAACTGTAGATTTTAACCAATTTATAGAATAATCTGAAACATTTGAGTAAGAGTTTATCAACCCGATTACCTGAGAGAAAGAGGTTTGTGAATGCTGGAGAAAAAGTAATACATCATCTGCATAAAGACTGATTTATGTTCTATGTTATTGCATTTTATGCCTTTAATATTGTGAGTTTGCCTGATCGCTGCAGCTAGTGGTTCAATAAAAATAGCGAACAGGGAGGGAGAGAGAGGACATCCCTGCCTGGTACCTCTCTGAAGATAAAACCTAGATGATGTTTGGTTATTTGTTCTGATACACGCTGTTGGTGAACTGTATAATATTTTCAACCAGTTTATAAAAGAATTTCCAAAGCCAAATTTATGTAAGGTTACAAATAGGAATTTCCAGTTAACTCTATCAAATGCTTTTTCTGCATCTAAAGATAATATATTAGTTTTAATGTTTTTACAGTTAGAAAAATCTATTAAATCTATTAATCTACGTGAATTTGTGGATGAATGTCTCCCTTTAATAAAACCAGTTTGATCAGGATGTATTATAAGAGGGGTTAATTTCTCTATCCTTTTTGCAAGGGCTTTGCAGATTATTTTAAGATCAACATTAATGGGGGATATGGGACGATAGCTGGTAGGAAACAAAGGGTCTTTACCTGATTTTAGTGGAAGACTAATGTAGGCAGAATTCATATTTGGTGGGAGTCTGCCATTTTCCTTGGTTTCCTGCAGCATTCTGTGGAATGTTGGTGCCAGAATATTCCAGAATTCTTTATAGAACTCTGCTGGAAATCCATCTGGGCCTGGAGCCTTATTATTGGGCATGCCTTGGAGGGCGTCCTGGAGTTCAGCCGCTGTTAGTAGTGAATCCAGGGCCATCGCTTGACTTTCAGATAATTTAGGTAGTGTTATGTTATCAAAAAATTGTTCAATTTAATGATCCGATGGATTTATCTCTGGTGAGTATAAAGCCTTGTAAAATTCTTTAAATGTGTTGTTTATTCTTCTAGGATCATATACTGTATTCCCGGTCTGATCTTTAATAGCAGATATAGTTGTTTTTTCTTTATTAATTTTTAGCTGGTTAGCCAAAAATCTACCTGATTTATTACCTTGTTCAAAGTTTTCTATCCTAAGTCTTTGAATTAAGAACTGGGTCTGTTTATTAATAATTTGATTTAATTCTAGCTTTGCTTTACGGATTTTGCCTAGTCTCTCCTCATCTAGAGAAGCTTCTAATGAATTAATAGTTTCTTCTAATTCCTGAATACGTTTTTTTTCCATTTTCTTTTTATTTGATGAGAATGAGATTATTTTACCTCTAATCACAGCTTTTCCTGCCTCCCAAAGAATGGATGGCAACGTACCGGGGAGGTCATTATATTCTAAATAAGAAGCCCACTCTTTTTCAAAATATTTAATAAATTCTTTATCCTTAAGTAATGATATATATTAAATCTCCAATTTTTGCTTTGAGGTGTTTCTGTTTTATTTACTAAAGTTAGAGAAACAGGAGCATGATCGCTAACAGCTATAGGGTGTATCTCAGTGTCTGAAATGTCAGTCAACAGTGAGCTGCTGACTAACAAATAATCCAGTCGAGAATATGAATGGTGGACATTTGAGAAGAAAGTATATTTTTTGTCATTGGGGTGAAGTGATCGCCATGCATCACAAAGTCCATAATCGCTCATGTACTGTTTGACTATATCTATAGATTTCCAGCTGCGCTGAGTCCCTGCTGTGCTAAGCCTGTCTATTTCTTCATTTAAACCGAAGTTGAGGTCGCCCCCAAGAAGAAGTGAGCAATTTATGTGTTCAAGGAGCACAGAGAAGAAGGAATGAAAGAATGAGGGGTCATCAACATTTGGACCATATATACTGACAATACATAACTTTTGGTTATGTATAGATAGTTTTACTATAATAAATCTACCCTCTGGATCTGTATCTGTATCTATTACTGTAAAATTTACATTTTTATTCATTAATATTGCTACTCCTCTTTGTCTGGAGTTATAGCATGCAGAAAACACATTAGGAAACTCAGGGGATTTAAGATCATCTGCAGCTGAGGTAGATTTATGGGTTTCTTGTAATAAGACGCATCTGCCTTCAATCTTTTAAGCTGGTTAAGAATCTTAACTCTTTTCTCTCTGGTGCCAGCTCCATGAATATTCCATGTGACAAACCTTAGAGTAGTCATAGTTTTGAGATAAAAGTTGTAAAGTCCGTATCACCATAGAAATAGATAAACACAGGTGCATTATTAGTTTGTGCCTGGGGTTGCCTGATTGAAAATCCAAAAGCCGAGATATAAGAAAGAGAAAAATAGAAGAAAGTTGTGAAGGTGTGAAGGGTGAGGGTGAGAGAGAGAGAGAAAGAAATAGTTATGTTATGAAAAAATTCTGTGTGTGTGTGTGAGTGATAAAAGAAGGAAAAATGAGTGACAAAGACATTTGGTGATAGACATGTGAAGATGAGAAAAGAAAAAAGAGCCAGTATCCCAGTGCTTAGCCCTGGCCCCACCCACATTGAGTGATGTAAACAACTTTACAGAGCTGTGCTAACATTAGATTATAGTTGACTGATAAAACAACTCTTATCTGACCAGTGTTACATGACTAATAAAGCGAAGGAGTAAGCTGGGGGTCCCTGAACAGCTGCCCATTAACATACAGTTTATCTACCGCTACTGTACCTCTGGTGCCTTCACTGATATATTTCTTCCTGATTGGGAACAAAACGCGCCTTCTATCCAGGATTTCCTTCGGATATTGATCGTTAACGCTATAATTCGTTGCCCGCAGCTCTCTGCCCTGGCCTCTGACCTGCTCTTTTTGCTTGTAATGCTCAAATTTAGCAACAATAGGTCGCGGCCGGCTGTTGTTGGGCTTCTTACCTCCGAGCCGGTGGACGCGGTGAAAAGTGATGTTTTTTACCGTGTCGCTTGGGAGCTTTAACTGATGTTGGAGAAAATCTCGGACGGTGGATTCAGCGTCGTCCTCAGCCTGTTCTGGGATCCCGGAAAAAACAAGATTGTCCCGCATTCCCCTGGCCTGTATATCCAAGACAGTTTCTTTCATCCTCTTCCTTTCTCCGGACAGCTGCGTCATCCCCTCGGTGAGTTTCTTTACACTCTCCCTAAGCGACTGACCAGACATCTCTGATATTGTTCCTCTGTAGTTTGTTCTCCAGCTTCTTCCTGTATGCCTCCTTGCTGTCTCTGATCTTGACCTTAAGTTGCTTCTGTATACTCCTCAGTAATTCCCTGTCTCCCTCCCTGAAGGCTCTTTTTTTCTAGTTTAGCAGTTCCTTTAGGTCACTGGTGATCCAGGGTTTGTTATTAGGGAAGCATCTCACTGTCATTTATAGTCAGTCACACACTCAGTTATGGCATTGATGTCCTCTCCATGTGCTTGGCAAAGAGTCATCCAGTCTGTGGTTGCAAAACAACCCTGCAGGGCTTCTTCAGCTTCCTGTGACCATTTTCTCACAGTTCGTTTTGTCACAGGTTGCCTCTGAACAAGTGGTTTATATTCTGAACAGAGAAAAACAAGATTGTGATCTGATTGTCCCAGAGGAGGTTTGGACATGTATGCCTCCTTTACATTTGCATAAAACAAATCCAAGGTCTTGTTTTCTCTTGTGGAGGAGCTGACAAACTGTTGAAATGTTGGAAGTGTAGTAGAGAGCGAGGCATGATTAAAATCACCAGATATTGCCACAAATGCATTGGGGTGCTGTGTCTGTAGCTTAGCAACAACGGAACTGATGACATCCCATGCATTGTCTGCAACAGCTGAAGGTGGAATGTAAACAACTGCCAAAATTACACTAGTGAACTCTCTTGGTAAATAATATGGACGAAAACTCACTGCCAAGAGTTTGACATCTGGGCTGCAGAGACGACAATTCACAGTAACATGTCCTGGATGACACCATCTGTTGTTGACAAGCACTGCTACTCCACCACCTTTTCTTTTTCTGCTCGTCTTCAGATCTCTGTCTGCTCGTACAGTCAGGAAGCCTGGCAGAGAGACGTTGGAGTCGGGGATATGATCCAGCACCCACGTCTCAGTAAAACACATAACACTGCATTCACGATACTCTGGCTGGGTCCTTGTAAGGGCTTGGAGTTCATCCATCTTGTTAGCCAGTGATCTTACGTTGCCCATTATGATCGATGGAAGAGATGGCTTGAACTTCCTCTTTCTGTCTCTTTTTCGCTCCTGCTCTGCATCCACGTCTCCTCCTTATCAACTCATCAGGGATTTGTGGCTTCAGTTGAGGTATTATTTCAGCTTTTGCGATGTTAATCAGCTGCTCCGAAAATTAAGGAATTTTGGTACTAAAATAGAGGACAAACTTGCTTATGTAACGAACATGTGTACCATTCAAATAGCATTTCTGATAATGCATTTTTATCGGAATTATGTTACATGCAGTATTTGCTTCCATACTTGCTACTATTACACCACAAGTTATTTTAATAGAATACAAATACTTTTCTTTCTCTCCCGCTCTCACACACACGCCTGTGCACACGTTAACATGGGTGTCTAGACCTACCTTGTGAAGATAAAAACAGGAGCAGCTCCCTTTTTAACAGCCGTCGATCTGTTTCTGATGATGGTTCACGGATATCAGAGCCGACTACACCCGGGTATGAGGCGTTACAGTGACAATCCACCTCACCGTTAGGAAAAGTAAAAAAAAAGTACACTATTGTACTTTTAAGATGCCTGGCTCTGTGGCACACAGCAGTGTTCGGCAGTTGTACCAGAAACTGGTATACTTCGACTGTTTCATCACAACTAGTGTAGCAGCTACCTAAACATAGCATGTAACATGTAGCATAGGCTAACGGAAGTATCCGCTCTGGCTGACAGTTCAGCGGAAGTATGTAGCTGTTGACGTTTAG
Organism: Valencia hispanica; assembly: GCA_963556495.2. Lineage (NCBI taxonomy): Eukaryota > Metazoa > Chordata > Actinopteri > Cyprinodontiformes > Valenciidae > Valencia > Valencia hispanica. The sequence continues at coordinate 38,793,080 of OY747717.1, forward strand.
GTAACATCATTTACATACGTCAGCAGTAAAAAAAACGAAGAAAGAATTACTGACCTCAACAATTAAGATACAGATAGCAACAACTTAATTGTTCCTAGGAAGATTGCAGTTCTTCCCATCTAAAATAACATTCTTACTAGTTAAAATGTATTTTTGGATATGCGAAATTAAATTACAGATATGTAGAATAGTATTTTAATTTTTCCTATCTAAAATAAGAGGTTCTACTAGTAACAACTGAATTCTTGCTATCTGAAATTCGAATTTCTCCTAGTAAGAATTCAATTCCTCCTATCCACAATGTTAATTCTAGATAGGAATAATGTATTTGTGGATAGGAGCAGCTCTAAACCTCATACACATGAATGGGAAAAGTGACGTCATTTGTCCTAGGAAGAATTACATTTTGGATAGGCGAAATGTTCATTTGTACTAGGACAAATTGAATTATGGATATCTGGAAAGTTCATTCTTACTAGGAAGAATTGATTTAAAGAAATCTGGAATACATATCCAGTTTACCTATTAAATGCTAAAACGGCTACCTTAACTTTTTAAGAATTTAGATATCTCAAACTTAATTTTTACTAGTACAATTGTAATTATGAATATCCTAAAATATAATTTCTCCTAGTAAAAATACAGTTGTTGATATCTTTAATTTTGACTAGGAAGAATGTATTTGTACTAGGATAAATTATATTATTGCTATCTAAAAAAGGAATTATAGATAGGAGTGGTCGTTGATTAAATGTTAAAACGGCTTGTCATAATCTCTTTCCCTCAAGCTGAGTGGACCCTTTGACTAGAGCATGGATTGTATATTACTGGACGAAGCCTCGGTGACGTCACCCACGGGTTTCTGAAGATCAAAAATGAATCCAAATGGGCTGTCCCCACCGCCGCCATCTTGTCTGCGTCACGCGTTTCGTCACTCCCAGAAAATACAAAAATGGGCAAAGAGGTGGAGCTGAGAGTGGAGCTGTGAGGGCGGGGGCGGATGATTGACACTCTGACGACGTAGCCAGGAGCTAGTCCTGGAGCTAACTGAAGCTAACAGAGGTTAGTGGGCGCCTTTAGCCTAAAAGCCGCAGTAGAGCAGCTCTGCTACCCTCCTCCAACCAGGCTGTAAATACAATATTAAATCGGTAAGTTAACATTTAAATTTATTCAAATGAAATGTTCTTTAACTTAATGCAAGTTTTCAATAATATTTTTTCAATAATATTTTTAACTTAGTTATTAATAGTGTACGAGATCTATTTAGTCTATGCATGAGGTATATGATCAAGCTAAGTTAGTAAGGATAGTTCACATATTTATATTAATATTTGTATTAACCCTAATTGTTAGTGATTGTACTACCATGTAGGATCTCCCAGTTAAAAAAACGGTTCCCACAGCTATTGTAGATTAGAAACATCTAATATGACTAATTTCGATCTGAGTGAATTCTGCAATGTATGAATTTGACTAATCATTTATTGAGGTCTGGGAAGGGATAAGTTGCACTTTTAGTAAGACACGTGTTTCTTTTTATAGATTTTGTTTACCAGGTCACAATGGCTGCATGCCTTTCCTCCACAACAGCCAAACAAAGCAGAAAAATAAGTACCTGTCTCCATCACTTCATGTAGAATTTTAATAGTATTATACTTTTAACCGATAAGCCACACCTGTGCAACTGCCATTCATTATGCTTGTTTTTTTCTCCATAGCTATTTGGATCATTGGAGACAGCTATGTCTGACAGTTCTGAGAGCTGAAGAAACCAGCGGAGGAAACCTCGGCCTTCCAGACATCCGTATCTCCTAGTTTGCCTGGGGGGGGCTGAGGTGGAAAGGAGGAAGAGCAGCTCTAGATGTCCTCATCATCAGCTGTGGCGGAGATGATATGGGGATGGTCAGCAGCAGTGTCCAGTTGGTGAACATGATGATGGAGGACCTGCACCAGCTTTACCTTCTCCGCCCTCAGATGTCCATCATCTTCTCCTCCATCACCCAAAGGCGTCGATAGAGGGCAGGTGTAAACCCAGCAAAAATAGAAAAGGCCAGCAGGTTTGTCAACAGTGTTATGGCTTCTTTTATTCCTAGTTTAAATGCTGCCATCTTTACGCATCCTCACATTAGACATGACAGTCCTTTTGAACAATTGATGTTAAAGCAAAAAGTATAAATATAGTCCTGATTGTTATGTCTAATGTGTTGTTGGTGTAGTGTTTTTATTTCAACAATTACATCTGTTGACAACTTTGCCCCCCCAACCCCATTTTACTGTACATTAGTCTCTTGCTTTCTGGCCCCCCTTGTTTTTTTTTTATCTGTGTCCCTTTCTTTTATAGAATCTTGTTTAAAAAAATAAATGTTTTATTCTCTATAATGACTGAAAATTCTTTAAACAGTATATAACAAGGGAAACAATAAAACAAAGTAATTAATCAGCCAACTGCAGTTTTGAATTTGATAAATTCCTTCAACATCTCATTAAAATAAACCTTGGTGTCTGCAATCTTACAAAGCCAAATCATACTTCTTATGTGGCTACAAAACTATGATTTTTTTTCCTGAAATGGAAACAATATCTGTGTGAAAGAAAAACAAACTTCATTCATTTGTTGTTTATTTAATCAAAAACAAAAAATGGACAGCACCTAATGATATGAAAGAAGTGGCATTAAAGATGATGCACATATAATGTTAAGTACTTCTCCTTATGATCTTCCTGTAGTTTTATGCGAGTGATATAATCTGTAAGAAAAAAAACAATGTAAATTAAAAACTTAAAATTTCAAAATTGCCCATCTTAGATGGAAACCCACTCACCACAACAAGACACACGTGCTGTAAACAAATGAGCACAAAGACATAACACGTATGGGTGTATGTATAAAAGTACAACAATGAAGGTGAATCCCATATGACAGCATATCAAAAATGGTTAATGCCTTAACTGACAACTCTTATTAATTTTTAAAAGTAAAAAATCTCTGACAACAAAATATGAAATATATCTGGAGTTGGGAAAAAAATGATTTTTTTTTTTAAACAAATGGGCGTTTAAGATAAGGCTGCTTGGTCGACAACAGGTTGAAATGATCACATTTCTTATCTACTTTACATGTTAAAACCGTCAAAATAACGTGCTGGTACACACACACATATACACATATATTAAGTTATTTGGTAAGCGCTGACACACGAGGCGCAAAATTGACTAATCTAAAAGTGTGTTCTGTCTGTTGTTCTCCAGTAAATGTTGATTTCTGTTTCTGCTGAGTTAAATAGAGCCGACCGGGTCGGTAAACTCAGGGTGTGGCCGGCCCTAAGGTAAGCTAGGACGCTTCTTACTGAAAGCTTGCGTGTTGGACACGAAGAAGGCTGAGTGGGATCAGCTCGTGGATTGAGAAACCACGGAATGTCAAAAAAAGAAAACTCAGAGAGCGATTTTAACCCTGGCATTTCTTGTTCCTTTGACCAGGATCTCAGATCGGACTGGATCTCCGGGAGGAACCGCAGGCTGCTGAGAGTCCGTGCATAACATGGTTCGGAACCAGTATCAAAGTCCTCCACCCCACCGTTAGGTAAAAAAGGAGGCCGGCAGATCCGGGGTTTCTTCCGGAGCAACAGTTGGATGGGATCTTCGTGGCTACGTGAATTTATTCTTGGTAACAAGCGGCAGCTTCAGATGTTTGCTTCTAACATTTTAATGACAGAAAAGATACATGTTGAAAGGAAACAATCTTGTAATGCGCTGGGTTAGAGACTGCAAAAAAAAGAAGATATGTTCGTTACGGGATTACCGTAGTAAGGAATGTAGTAACGCACTCCAAAATTCAACTTTAGTTACCGTAGCACACTGAGTTTAAGCGCACTTCAATATTTACACTCAATGGAGTTGTTGCTAATGGGACAAAATTAAGGGTCTGATTAAGCAAGAAGATGTCTAGACCTACACCTGAGATTGGGAGAGGATGCCGGCCCTCGCCCCAATATCAGTTGAGAATGGGACCATGTTTTTTGGGCATCTAGCAACAGACTCTTTCACATATAATCATAATAATAAGCCAATTTGTAGTATCTTTATGAAGGAGCAGATAAGTAGAGAGCAAGGAATAGAGATGGGATGTTTTGTCATGGAAATATCAGTTGCTGATTATCTCATTGACAAAATGGTAGGAAGTTGGTGAAGCCAGATGAAAAAATTATTAAATAAAATTAGGAATTTTGTTTTCCACTAAAAATGAGATTGTGTTGTTAGAAAAATGAAATAAAAATAATAGATTTTGCTACAGGAAAAACCTGTTGTGATAATCATAAAATCTAGAGATTATTTTCTAATTTGTTAGGAAGAGATTTCCTATTTCACTTGAAGTTGGGCATTTTCTCTGTAGGGGATAAATTAATAATCCAAATTTTAGATTTTCATAAAATTCTTGAAACGGGACAGCTACCAAGGAATTTTTCTACTTGGAAAAAGAAAAATTAAAGTTTTAACTTTAGTTTGTATTCAGATGAAGATAAATAATCATATTATGGCTAACAGAAGATTCAAATTGAACTTTACATGTTTTTGGCATTTGGCCAACAATGGGGAACAGGGGTATGGCGACCTCTAGTGGCGAACTAATAAAAGCATTTCTTACGGACAATTCAATTCTCAAACTGATTAGTTCATGGATGAGAAGTGTGTCAGACATGGAAAAAAAAGAAAAGCTTCTCATGTAAAATTAAGAAACAGCTTTGAGCAAACAAAGGCTGTATTGAAGAAGCTCTATTTAGTAAGAAAATATAATTTCTCCTAATGGATTTGTAATGTTAACGGTGAAACATTTAGATACACTAACTGTTGCAGAAATGTTGTTTAGAGAAATAATGCCTAGATTTGATATCCACAAATGATCTATAGTGGTAACGGAACACATTTTGTGAATGAAATAATTGATACAACAGGACAAAGATTAGAGATCATTGTTAAGAGACAATTGGATTCTAAAAGCAGATTAAGAAAGGCCATGGATAAGACTAAACAGAATTGGAGATACTGTTTGGTTATGATAAAGTTATATATGAATATAACACCAAGTAATTGAACGAATTTGATGAGACCTTATCCTTCCTACAGTTTGGTATATTAAAATAAGATGAACTGATTTATGACTTTATGATAAAATGTTGCAAATTGAAAAAAAAAAAGCGATGGAAGAAACGGGACAAAATTGGATATTGTCTTGATTTGGTAAATTATAAATGCATATAATTCCAAATTTGAATATTTGCCTCATTCTATTTGAAATAATCTATGGGTGAGATATAGAATTCCTTAGATTGGTTTACTCTCTTCTAAAAAAACAATTTGATTAAGATCTGGTGGGTTTTCATGATCAAAATACTGATAAGTACATGAGTATAAATGCAAACTAATCATATGCCAGATGATCCTATATTCCTACAGGAAGAAGTGAGCTGAAAGTAGGTGACTGGATCCTGATTAAAAGCTGTAAACAGAAAATTGGGCATCACCCAGGTGGAAGGGGCCATTCCAGGTATTTTTGACCACACCAATGGCTGTAGAGACTGAGTTGGATACACTTAATCCATTATAAAAAGCAGTGACCATTACTAGATATAGGGAAAGCAGTCTAAGAAAAGTGGTGTTAAAAACTGATTTCAAAGGGAGGTGGAAAACAATATGATCCACTTGTCTCAACCTCAGTGAAGAGAACCAGGAGAGCCACTTTTCTATAGAGACTGTTTTGAAGGGAGAGATAGTGACGAAGGTTTTTCTGCTATTTAGTATTTTTTTTTTTTTTTACAGTTTTTTTGGTGGTGTTATTTCAATAGGAACGTCAGGACTCACAGAAGAATGACATAGAGCACATGAGGATGCTGATTTATTTTCTTGGTTCACTCAGAAAAGGACACACAGAAACCCATTTGAAACTAGTGTATTGTGACAATATGCACGATATCTAGCAAATAAATAAAACATTAACTGTTTTGTTTGTTCTCAGATGCCATATTCTGTAGGACATTTACCCAGATATGTAGAAGCTTTCACTAATCTTAGAGATCTGTTTCCAGATGTTGCACTCCTCTCCAGGATTTGGACAAATTCTGAGCGTGCAGTGTATGAACGAACAGGAAGTTATATGGGTAAAAATGTATATACTTCCATGACAAAAGTAAGGGTAAATTGGAGACTGGGACGACATGGGATTAATCTAAATAGTTAAAGCTGGATCAGTACATTTAAAACCTGACCAAAGATTTATTTGTTTTGAAAATGATAAAAATCTGAACACACTTTCATACCACTCTGGGTACATGGAAAAAAAGTATATAGTATGTGCTCCATATCGTGAATTGATGGGAACTTTTCTATGGACGACCTGCTGATTCTCTGCGGATTTTGGCTCTGACA